>JAXGGA010006245.1:0-71301 GCA_038373865.1 Uloborus plumipes
ACGCTGGAAAGGAAATCATTTATTTACCAGTTTGAAAGCTATCTTGACTACAATGAGAGGGGATCTGCCTCCAGCGCGGTTATTGGATATTCCTGAGTGAGGAGTCCAGAATAAGGACGAAACTGTAGTCTCAGGATGTCATGACCGAGCTGTGGGTGTATTTGCTTCATTACCAAGCTTTTTCAAAAAACTACACGAGCTTTCTTTGTTCGCTCTGAAATGAGTCATGTTACTTAAGTAGTACTTTGAGTGCTGATTAGATTCCCTTCGAAAGTTCTGGGAAAGCTATTCTTCTTCAGGCATTAATTCTAAGCTAGATTTACATCAGAGCTGACAGCTATTCGGGTAATCATGAATTATGTAACGAGTGGTGCATTGAAATAAAATACACTGTCTCGACTTTACCTACTGATGTTCCAAAGAAATATTGATTAATATGTGCCCAATGAGTTAAAATTTTTTTAGTAACTAGTTATATCTTTGTACACTACTAATTTTTCACAATTATTAAAGTTCTCCTAGATTATGTAACAAGTGAGCATCAAAATAGAATACACTAGAATACACTGATAAAATATTCTGCTACTCCTATTCCGAATAAATATCTTTAGTTTGCACAAGTCAAGTAAATTTACGTGTTAATTTATCACTGAATTATATCTTTTAAATATTTTTTTTACAATTAATAAGGACCTCATAATTATGCTGCAAGTTAGTGTAAATGAAATACACTCTGACTGGATATCGTCTCTTACTGTTTCGAAGAAGTAGCAATGGTTTGTATGTGTAAGAAAAGCAGTCGAAAACTTTGTGCAATGAATGAAGTTAAAAATGCAAGACAACGTGTCTACAAGTACAAATAAAAGGATTAAAAAGAGTTAGAAAACTCTGGCAAATAGCTATTTCGGGGCTATTATAAATGAAGCCCCATCATCAGTGCAAAAAGATGATGGTTCACTGACACCAGTCAAGTGAACCAGGAATGCAAGAAACGTGAGGGTAAATAAACAGAACAGGCAGAGTAGGTACGCAGAAACTATTACGTCATGGGTTAAACACGACAACTGCGCAACAAAGATTACGTCACAGACGAAAAAGTTTTCAAATAAGAGATTTCCAAATGTTAGGGAAAGGAGGGGTGCAAGACAGATCATTGACAACTAAATCAGAATTTTTCCAGCTATAATAGGATTCCCAAAAATCTAAATCAAAAATCGAAGAACAACTATGGATAATTTGTCTTTCATTTTTAACTTCATGGTTTGTATGTGCTTAGAAAATATACGTTTTATTTCGCAAATAAAATCAGTTATTGTTATTATCAATGGAGAGGTGATGAGTTAATGAAAATGCATTCTTTGTTTTCTGGGTGCGAAGTGTTTTGTTCTATATTTCCCGAACCCTATAGCACACAGCAATTTATCGTCGCACTCCTTTATGTTCCTTCCTTCGGTCCCACGTCACCAAACTCCATGGGGTCAACACCCCAGGAGAGCGATCTAGAAAAGCTATCCAGAGTATAGCCCAGCCCCCCCCCCCCCCCCCCCGAAAAAAATCCTGGCTACGGCCTTGTCCCGAGGTTTCATCTTTATACAATACAGATTTATACTTCAAAAATGTAAACGAATCAATGTAAAATAAATTCCGCTTTAATTTGCTAAAGCGTAATTCTTTTGAAAACTTGACGAATAAAATACCTAGTGAATATATTTAAATGCTAAGCATTGATGTAGAATTCAATCCACGGTGTATGAATACAATTTATGATTTTTTTCCCCCCAAAGATCACGTAATTATTCTACAATTTCAATAAAATATAGAAAATCTCGAAACAAAATAACCTCTAAATATAAATAAGAAAGCCTATTAAATGAAAGTTTAATGAAATATAATTTTGTAGTAGAGAATTCGTGTAAAATTTCAAGCAGCAAAAGAACTTTTTAGAATGTTAAAAATAACAAATATGGAAAGTTTTCTGTGTGTATGAGAGCACCTAATAGAAAAAAAAGCTGAAGACTCAAACTGAAATTTCTTTCATTTTGTTCACAATAGAAATAAAGCAGCTGCTAGTAAATTTACGGGATTAAACGGAAAATGAAATAAAAAGAATAAGATAAAAATCTTCCTAATTAAAATGTAATAAAAACAGTAAATAACGGTAATTGCGAAAAAGTATCTAATCCGCAAAATAATCAAAGCTTTATCAATGTAGCACATTGTTTCTCTTTATTTATTTAGTAACTAAAAGCCGATACAAATGATGCGGAATATTATTATGCCACGCATTTTTTCCCTCCTTTTCTTTTTTATGTGTTGCCATTTTTAGAAGAAAAATAATTACAATAAAAAATCCTTGAACTCCTTTTGATGTCCATTAGTTTTTAAGTAATAATCCTTTCGAAAAGCCATTTTTCTTGAGATTAGCATATAAATAAATAAAAGAATTCAATAAGGAACAAAAAAATATTTTTTATCTTCTTTTTTTTTCGAAAGAAATAATATGACGCGCTTAATTAAATTCAGAAAACAAAATTAAGATTAAAAAAAATTCACGTCCCGCTCCTTTTAGAAAAATACTTAAATGGGCGGGAGTAGTGAAGAAAAAAATCTAGCGGTCGATAGAAAGGTAATTATAAAACATAGCTGAGAATGATCTAGTATTTGTTTCCCTATTATCTCTTTTAAAGATTCACCATTTTTACTGAGCTGAGTTTTATTTTTCCTAAACTCTTTCTTACTAATTAACCTTTCCGTATCCCTAAGCGACTTAAGCTTCCTCTGTTTTCATACCAGTAAAATTTATTCTTGATAAATGTTTTTTTCCCTATTCTAAAAAATGATTATTTCAATATACTCGTATCTCATTTCACGATGCAAAAACCACGACCTTTTAAGATCGAATATCAAGCCCGTCAGAAAGGCAGAAAAAAGAGGATATTTTCACCGGCAAAATTGAATATCAGAGAAAGAGAACGTCATTTGCCATTTTTTTTTAGAAATTTTGTTCCATTCAAAAGGCAATTTAACTATTCTTGAAATAATATGACGACATGCTGTAAAAATTGCATGCATTCAAATTCCTCTCAAATGTTTCATATTTGTTGAAAAGGTATCCGAAAAGGTTTTTTGAAACAATAGGAAGGAAGGATGGGGGCGTCATCGGTTGAGGCAAGTTTTTACTTGAAGAAAAAAATTATGTTGTTAGAACTAAACAAATATAACCTAACCAAGTTGCAGTTAACTTATGAGCCAATATTTAGAAAAATGCCAATTTGAAGTTGGAGTTTTCTGAAAAAAAAAATTTTTTGCAGAAAAAAACTAATATTGGATTTTAAGTCTAAATTGGGTCTAAATGCAAGAAAATAAAAGGGGGGAGGTCAAGGAAGTTATTTACCCCCTCCTTAGATTACTCACTTTTAAGCCGTTACAGATCTGATGAATGTTACAGATCTGATGTTAATATGAGTTACATATTTGAGTTTATGCTTTCAGTCTTCGTTAACATCTCTAAATATGATATCATTTCCTTGCATTTTTAACATAGAATTAAGATAATTATATTAAAATATATATATTAGGCTAAAAAATCAAATTTCATTATAAAAAAAGCATTTCTTGGAAATAAAAATGAGCGATAAGGTTTTTAGATAAAATAAATTATGAGATTACCAAATCCAAGCTAATAAAACATTTGTTTTGTTTTGAAACAACACACAACTTCAACTTTTTCAACACACAACTCTGCTGCTTGCTTTTCTTTAATTAGTTCCAGGAAATTTAATTTCTTGATCAGAAATTCAAATTTAGCATGCTAGTTATTATCTAGTTATTTAGCGAAGTTATGAGAAATTAAAGCACCAAAATAAATAAATAAATAAAATAATAATAATTAATTAACTTAATTTCTGCAGTGTCAATTTTTCTTATTTTACCAACTTCTATTGTTAGGTCATACAAACCACAAATGAAGCAAGCACTTGTACTAAAACTCATTGCTTTTCATTTTTTAAGAACAAAAATATTCAATATATATGGCTAAAACCTATGATTTTTGCTTTTTATAATTCTGAAACGTATGAGTTAGTTCTGTAACATACTCGCTGTTTTTCAATGTTACCGCTCTGACTGTTACCGATCTGACAAACTGACAAAGTTTTTTTTTTATTTCCAAGTCGATCGCACTAAACCAAAATCAAACACGTGGTTTTTTCCCTTGTAATAAAGGACTATACTTAGATATAAAAAAAAAAATTTTTAAATAATAAAAACTGCGCATTTTAGAGCGTGTTACCGATCTGATGACTCAAATGACACACATTTTATAAAATCACTTTAAAAAATCTTACCTACAATTTTAGATGCAGAAATGCAATTTTTTAATTACGATTCGATAAAACATCCCACCAGGTACTTAGTATCACGTGGTATAGGTGCAGGAAATGATTTTGGGAGCCTAAACATAGATCGGAAGTTATTGTTACCACTCTGACGGCGGAACTTGGGACATGCTTATTTCGCATCGGCTAGAAAATCAGAAATCGATTAAAACAAAAATGAAGTAAAATATTAACAAAGGCGTAAAAATAGAATCGTTTTTTGTGCAAGTGCGTTTTTTTGGGAAGTTAGAAAGTGCGCATGACCTGTTTGCATGCTAAGCTTTGCTACTGGGGACACGTTACCGATCTGATTTTTGATGTATAAAAACAATATTTTCTGAACAAAAAAAAAATTCTTTTTCTGATGTTATTAGATGAAATGAAAGCAGAACCTTATCTTCTTTCTGGGGAAAATTATTTTTTTAACTAGTTATTGAAATACTAGTGAAAATTCACTTGGGACTCAAATTGGCACTTTTCTAAATATTAGCTCTTATAACTTCAATAAGCAAAACATTTCGCATCAAAAAATATAAGTATATCCAAATCCTGGCAAAATGTTATTAGCTCTGTTATAGTAGGCCATTAATATAAGAAGAGACCATTGTTTCAACATATATATATAAACGGAAGACATATTTAAAATCCTACATGTACAATATTCCGACTGCCAGTTATTCTATCTAGAGACTGCAGTTTCAATCTAATTTGGACTCATCCGTCCGGAATAGACAATAACCGAACAGAAATCAGATGTCATGGGTCCGAAGTAGGACGAAACTGCAATATATGAGTGGCGTAATTGGGTTTTCGGTATATTGCATGTAGTTCTGCTTTAGCCCCGGCTTAAGGGTGATAACTTAATGCTTAAATATTTAAAATCATCTAGTTTTAAGTCTAAAAAGGCAATATAAAAAATGCAATAACAGACAATAAATGGTTGTGTGTATTTTGTATTTCACATTTTATTTTCATTCTTGCTCAAACACTTCAGAAGTATTCTATTGTGACTTGTACCTTGAGCAAATTTATATACTATTTTGTCTAATCCGTACTTTCATTAGTTCGGACAACCTGGATCCCCTGTTAGCACGTGTCAAAGAGTTTCTTTTGTACTATGGTTGTTTGAAATTTGCTTTCCATTTTCCCCCAGGTGCTTGGTCCTTGCGCCTGAAGGCCCTGCAGGTGCCCGAGTCCATAGTGGTGGGCGAGGTGGCCCGCCTCGTGTGCGTGTTCGACGAAGAACAGGACGACCTCTACTCTGTCAAGTGGTACAAGGACGACGTCGAGTTCTTCCGATTCCTGCCCAATGACCGGCCGGCCAATCAGTTCTTCGAAATCGGAGACGTCGAAGTAGATGTAAGTAGACACAAGGATTTGATTCATTTTTCCCAATGAATACACATCAGGCTGTAGCTTGATAAAATTAAAAATGAATGTTTGCAGAAAACAGTAAGAACAGATAACACCGCTTTCTTCTCTTAGTACCTACTTTTATACATTTTTTTTTCGAATGGCAAGATTGCAAGACACACACAGTAACATTATACACAAAACAAATAATCAAATTATAGTTTTTGAAAAACTAAAAAATACGCTTTTAGAGTTAATCGAACTATATTTAATGATTAACTGATTTCCCTCTGATTTTCAAAATTATTGAATATCCGCTAAATTTACATGCACTTATAATACATTAAAATGTAATGTAGTTTAGCTTTTAATATAAAAAGTAGTATTAAATATATTACTTTTATATTTGCAAAGCACGTGAATTTTATCTTTTATTCAGAATTACATATACACTTATAATACATCAACATGTAATATAGTTTAGCCTTTAGCATTAATAATAGTACTAAATATATGACTTATGTTTGTAAAGAACGTGAATTTTATTTTTTACTCAGAGTTACATACATACAAACAAACAAACAAACCCACATGTGAAACAAATTAAATCGTATTAATTAAACAAGGGAGTAAATAAATCCACAAAAAGCTCATAAATAATGAATAAGAAAAGCTGTAGCAATAGTTTATGAATCCAACAGGTTCCTGGCTTTTCAGTAACGATTTGCAAGAGAGCGTGTGTTCAGGATCGGGTCAAAGACGAGATAGTCAGCATCCATGATCCATCCCAGATTACAAAGACTGCAGAAAAGACTTCAAACTACTCAAAAACGGTGTAAGTGTTTTGGGAGACAGTAACGGATTCTAAACTCAGAGTCATCCTTCTATTTCTGGACCACTTTGAAAACTGAAGGTATAGTGTCTCTCCAAGACTTTTAGATTGCCCACGGAAAGAGGTTCTTTTTAAACTCCTGTGCCATAACATTTTTCATTAATCGTTTAATTATTTCAAAGGATGTACTGGAAAGAGACGATCGCAGCGTCACTTTTATTCAATTAAAATATCACTTTTGTATACCTACATTTCTGATTAACTTCCAATGAACAAATTTCTGTTGAACACTGATTGACAATAGAGCAATTCCCAGTGTTACCTTTCTTTAACTGGGTAGAAAGATACACCGGGCCGGCATGCAACCCATGTGTCGCAGGCTTAACATTGCTGCTTTACTAAGCACACGAGTATATGGATGTGTATTGACAAATGCTTTACTCTTGACCATCTGCTTAACCAGCATAATTGCTGTTACACGATATTAAGAGCATTCATTTATGTCAATTTACCGAGCCTTAGAGCGTTAAATAATTTTGACTACCACGTAGAAGATTATCATAGGGCCGAATTCAAGTGAAACACCATTGCAATCGCTTCGAGGCGATCACAATTGACCAAAATTGCAATCGCTACTGGAAGTCGAATTACATTAGAATCGCATCTCGTAGCGATTGTAACGTTTCACTTGAATCCAAATTCGGGAATTTGCAATTGCATTGGTGAGTTGCGATCGTCCGTGTTTTACTTGAATTCCTGCCTTAGCTGATATGAAAGATTTGCTCCTTCCGGTAGTGTTGTGACTATTCCAAACTGCTAATCACTAACGAATTTAGAACCCCAGCTTCTGTATGCCGTAAAACGAGCTGTTTCGCAACTGCACGTAATTATGCTAAGCTCTAGAAAAAGGTTGATTACTTGTAGCTGTATAAGGCCTTATGTGCTTAGATTTGATCCATTTACGGAATTTAAAGTGTTTTATTTCTGCATATTGCAGAATTTTGAATCTTTTTCTCTCAAGTTAGAATCTGGAGTCTATTGCTGCCAGAATACTGTCTTGCGTGATAGTTTTTCTCAGGAAAAGGGAAAAATATATGCAATCTTTTCGGTGTTACTTCTTCGAAATGTTTCGGTTTCAATCCTTCGTTATTTCTTTTTTTTTCCAAGTCCTTAAATTGTTTACTTTATTTCTCCATAATTATTCTTCAACCTACTGATATAAGATTTCCAGTAAATTTTCATGTATTTAAGCACAAAAATTTTAACAGTGTAGTTCCACAAAGCAAATTTGCACAATTCATTACACTTTTTAAATATACCACTGACAAATGGTATTACCTATCATTAATATGTAGCTTTATAATGCATGAAAACAGAGATAATGTTAACAACAGAAATGTGTTAAGTTAATTTGAACGAATGGTTCTAGAATTCGCTCCTTTAAATCCAGAAAGGAAGCACTCTCAAGATTGAGTTCTGCTTCGGCCGATAGTCTTAAACTTTCTCCGAATTACCACGAGTTTCACGTAATCGAATTTCGATATTTAGACACCTCCTTAGCGTCATTTGGGGGAAACCGAAATTAGGTTTCCTGACGTCATTCCGAATAAACAAGCTGCAAAAGAAAGAAGTTTATCAATCGGTGGCCACTGAAGAGAAAAGGGCATTTAATTAATACTGGATACTGGGTGTTTGAATTTTGTTTTAAGGGTTGGTTATTAGGTGAAAGAGTAATTTCCATAGCTCGTCACTTTTATTCTAAAGTATGCAAAAGGTTTCTTTCAATTTAAGTTTTAGTTTCCATACATTTCTCCATAAACTTAATATTTTATCAAGCTGCAAGTTTTCCTGGTCAAAAAAATCGGAACAAAACAATCTACGAAAATCATAATGATGCAACAAGTAGCTAAGTGATGCAAGTGACAACTTTAAATAATGATTTCAGAAAGCTTTAGACCCAGATAGATTTAACCCAGACCATACCACGTGGAGGCCCCCACCATTACGGTCCAAAATGACTGGGGTATTATTCAAAACGCATGCGGTAGGACAAATATCGGAGCGGAGCTCTAAAAGTCTTATGAACGTAACCAAGATGTGCCTTAAACAGCCGAGTGGTAAAACGCGCTTACTTTGAGAGTTTTCTGTGAGTGTAAAATTCACTGTTCGGGGTTCAATCCTATCGTGCCTCATTGAAAAAACTTATGAATTGATGTAATGTTGATTGGTAATGGGAAAGTGTGAACCAGATAAACGTTTTTAAAAAAAACGAATAATTGAAAGTAGTTTTCCAGCCTGATGCTTGCTTTTATTTTTTCTTTTGACAGAGAATTCTGGTGTAACCTTACACACAGAAATTGGTGAAACGTTATGTTATA
Source organism: Uloborus plumipes (assembly GCA_038373865.1). NCBI lineage: Eukaryota > Metazoa > Arthropoda > Arachnida > Araneae > Uloboridae > Uloborus > Uloborus plumipes. The sequence goes on from JAXGGA010006245.1 coordinate 8,940, forward strand.
ATTACATTAACATGGTATAACTTTCCCCAAGTAGTGCGTTACTTCACACCAGATATATTGATTATGTTACTCCATAACATTGGAGGCAGTACGGCTGCCACCGTATTTATGTTGTAGATAACACATTTTTTTTTACAGTGAAAGCTGAAAGAAGCGTTTCCTTCTGATTTTGATTTTTCTTCTTTTGCAGATGAGCCGGTCTTCAAACGGAACCGTGTACCTCCAAAACACAAATCTGAACGCAGAAGGAACGTACAGGTGCGAAGTCTCAGCCGACGCCCCTTCCTTCCGGTCCATATCTTCCGAAAAATTTATGTCCGTAGAAGGTGAGATTGTGCATTTCAGCGACTCGTTTTATGTTTGGGGTAAATCAACTACGCAATAAATACCCAGTTGGACTATTTTAACATGACATTGTTTAATACCAAATCGTGAGCATTTCGTTTGTAAAATTTAGTTTGCTATTCAATTACGTTAAGACTTTCATGCACTATACGTGCATTGATATGAAAGTTTCCGCTAAGACGAACAAAAATTGCTAAGCTCTTTGCCAGAAACTTTCGTGATTCTTTTGAGCACCACTTTAACACGATTGCATTATATGCTGCTGAAAAACATCAATATGAAATTAGCACAATGCATTTTACGCCCAAATATGTGATTGGGGAATTTAATAGTCCTAAAAACAATTAAATATAAACTAATGTCTGATCTTCTTGGGAAAACCTTCCGCGCATTTACGCATGCGTCAGGTCTTCTATGACCTTACCGAAATAGGGGTGTTAAGTAAGATAAGGGAAAGAATAGTAAAAAGCATTTTGAGCCGTATCAAACAACGTAGAACGATGCTAATTTGTAGTACATAGTTTAGTTGAACATGTCAAAAGAATATAGCAAATGCAAGTTTTAAATTGAAAACTTCGGAAAATTATCACTCACAACCCGTCTACTCCTTTTTAGTGAAACTGTTCGCGAGTGCTAGGCGCGGTTTTCAAGGACGGACAGTTCATATAGATACCATATAAAAGCATAAATAAATAAAAAATAAGGATAGTACAGGGCATTAAGTTTTAAATGTGTGAAGGTCTTCAAAAGGTGTACCTTAAATAAATTTCAAAAGAAAAGAAAACGTTGAAATAAAATATAAGAGAACATTTTTACTCTACAGAATACTTTTAACTTTCTTCCGACTTCCTTATCTTGCTTTTACTCTTGCCTTGCTTCCGACTAAAAAGGATGAACTAAAGTAATTGTATGTCATCTTGACTACAACGCTCAAAATTTGCAGTTACTCTAAAAATCCGTATATTTATCTTCAATGCAAAGCAGTCAATAAAATTTAGGGAGAGTAGTATAGGGCAATTCCATCGTTACAGACGTAACAATCGCAGACTTTGAACACAAATAATTCTGGTTTGGGCTGATGAAAGTCTTCAATTTTTTTTCCTGTAGTGTAACTTGATGATGTTTATGCTACATTAAATTTGCGTGCAGATTGCTTAATTACAAAAAAATACAGAAATTAAAAACTGCCTGTTACAGACGTAATTCACAAAACAGCAAAAACTCGACTATGTCATACAACTTACAATATTCCTCTGAATTATACGGAAATTTTGAACTTTTTTTTTTTAATACGTGTTCTAGAGACTTCAAGCTTTCTAAAACCATAAAGATTGTGTGGATTTTGACTGCCGAATTTGTGAAAAAAATTCATAAACTTGTTACGGACGAAACAAAGTGGTGTTACAGACGTAACATCTCTGATTTGAAAATAGAAAACAGTATTTTAAAGCAGGAATAAACAAAAATTTTAGCATTAATTAACACATTATGCGAATATTTTAAGTTATACTGTAACAGTTTTAGAAAATTTGGGTAAATCTGGGGGAGTAGAGAGCATATGCCGATATGTCAATATGTAACAGTAAATTAATGCATCATAAGACAATTATTTCCAAGAAAGATTGACACAAGAAAAGTTTAGAAGGGCCACACAAATTTATTTATTTGTATTCTTAAAATTAATGCATAATGGGGCTGCTACATAAAAAAATCGGGAAAAGTAAATTCCTCCCTGGAATCAGTGATTGGTCTTAGGAGAACTTAAAAATTTGAAAATGTTGGATGATATAGCAGAATACTAGTACCAAACTAAAATTTAACCTTCTTGGTGACAGTTGGTCAATTTTGATAATTTTTTTTTTTTTTTTTTTTTTGAATGAAAAAATGTGTCCTTTTTCGTCCGACGTTTTCGAAATTCGAACGGCATTTTCATATTCTGTTCGAAAACAATGCATTTCGCGGGCTTTTGGCAAATTCGCGATGTTAGCCCACCGTTCTTCCAAATTTGGCGTCAGCTTTAAAGCATTTTCCTGGGGCATATAAATAATTTTAACTTTTTCTGCAATGGAGTTTGCACACTGAAAAAATTAAAGAGCGTCGTTGACAAATGCTGTTCTAGATCTTACTCTCTGCCAAACCTGGTGCTTGACCATACCCCCAACTCCATCCACAGCTCCCTTTCCATGTGACGTAGCAAAAAAATGCCAGTTGAGGCATAAATTATAATCAGTTACACCATATGTGTATTTTATTAATCTTAAGAAATAAATTTCAATTACATGCCGACATAATTAAAAATTTCAAAATCAGAATACCAGAAACTTTAGTACTCGTACCACATTATGCTATATACATGTATTTCTCATCCTGTGCTTTTTACCTATTTAATTAGAAATGTACTTTTGCTACGGACGTAACATAGAGCCATTTGTTATGTCCGAAATGTTACGTCTGTAACAGCATTAATTTAAAAACTAAATCAGTTGCAATATGTTTAACTATGGTGGGCAATTACTCTGAGAATTTGCCAAAAGGACCATTAAGGGTTTTTTTTAATTTTGTTTTTTTAGGACGTAATGACAACTTTTGCTTCTTTTTTGTTACAGACGTAACATAAAACTTCTTTTTTTCAAACTTCAATTACACCATTTAGATCAATTCAAAAGAAATTAATGAATGCATATTATTATAGTACCGTCTTAGTAGTTAAAATTGTGCTACAAGTAGTTATTTTTGTTTTTATTTTTCGATGAGAAATATGCATTTGAAAATGTGTTCTTTTTTCTGATTTTTACAAGTTCGTGAATATCGTACTTCCAACTAAGAAAACAAGTATTATTCTAAATCTCACCAAAAAACCAATGCAGGATTCTTAAAATATACATCTTAAGCTTTAAAATGATGTATAACATAGCAACATAACTTCAATATGAATTTTTGACCAATTGGTTTCACTTTTCATGGAATGGCCCTATAGTAAAAGCTATTTTCACAAATCTGTATACCTCCTAGTACTTTTTTCCAAAATTTTTAACTTAAATTTAAATTATTACTTTACATTTTCAACATAATATATAAAGGGATTAAGAGTAATTGTAAGTTTGCATGTTGTAATCATGACTTTTTTTTTAAGTGCAAATCAAATTAATAGAATGCATCAATTTTATATATTTATTGATAAGGAAATTGAAAATCAGTCAAATTCGCACCGGCTATGTATTTACGTAAGACTAAACAAACTTTGTAAAACTTTGTAGAATAGTAATTCACCATTATAAATCAATTGCATGAAATGAATTACAATTTAAATTTATTGCAAAATATTTCCTTCCAACTTCTTGACATTATCGGTAAGCAATGATAAAAATTACACTCACAAAAGTTACATTAAAAAAAACATATATTAGAATATATAAAGAAAAAACACAATGGGAATACATAAAAAACTGTCTGGAAGAGAATACATTTTTTTTCCTTTATTTCAATCGACTGCAAATTGAAATTACGCAACTTTCTATGTTAAAGTTCGTGAATATCAAATAAAGCAAATTCAGCTTCACAAAAGGATTTCAGACATTCAACAGAAAAAAAATTAAAAGATTTCGTTTTCTTACGACTGTATTTGAAATCCTTTTTTTACTTCTCATTTTGCGATTTCATGCTGTAACTACATTAAATTCTGCTTCAATCGGGAAGGAAATACAACTAAATTTTACATTTTTCCCTTGTGTATTGACAGTATGATTTTTTTATTTCTCTTATGTATTGATGTATTACTATTCTTACATATTAATTACTCTGTTCTATAATTTGCTGTTGCAGTAAAAGTTACTTTTCATAAAATATAGAAGAACAGACGCGTTGTCACAATTCATATTCATGATGTTTAAGAAATCAAGGCTGTTAATTGCTTTCAATCTTAAAAAATATTACATTATTCAAAATATTACGAATAGTTTACATTTTATGTAAATAGAAAACTGTTACTTATTGCAAGTTAGAATTCAAATTTTTTCCCACGAAGTTCAAGCTTAATTTTTCGGAAATTCAAGTTTTTGAAAGGCAATTCTTCAGTTATCAAGTTGATGGCCACCTGTTTCTTTTTCTCAGAGCTCTAAACGATTTTTTTTAATGTCGTAAATGATCATCCGAAAAACATTAATTAAAGTAGGTAATAGTAAATTACTTCACAATGACTGCTTCTTGATTTTGGTGGGAAAGATTTAACCCAATACTTTATCCCCATTTGCAGACTTTAAGGTTATTGATTTATTTTTGAAGTAGTGATTGGTAGTTATTAACTAATGGTTTTTAATCACTTTTTTTTCTTTCTTTCCTTTAATTACACCTCTAAAACTTGCCTCAAAATGAATGACCTGAGAACTCGTGAAGTGAACTTTTGTGAGAATTTTTCTTTCACAACCTATTTTCCCCAAAAACTGCTTAAAATTCTTTTGGTTCAAAATATTTTTTACTATTGATTTACTATAAATTTTCATTATTATAAATTTTAATGCTATATATATTTTTTTTGTTCAAAATATTTCATTTACTGAAATGAATTTCCTTTACTGAAACACAGCATGTTATGTAGCATAATAATATTTGCTGAAACAAATAAAAGATTTGATGAAACAAAGAAGGTACAAAACATTTTTTTTCTTTTTGGTGTGAGTGGTTAGCTCGAGTTCTATGGGGGTTATTTAGCAGGTGATGATGATAATATTTCTCTTTATAAAAAAGAATACATTATTTTAATTTTAATGGGTATAAGTGCAGAAAAGTAGGTAAATAAATAAATAAATAAATAAATAAATAAATAAATAAATAAATACGAAACTTAATTACATCAAAAATGCCCCCAATATGACATTAAAAAAGTTTATAAAATAAAAAATTCAATTGTAAGATCAATTTTTTTATCAGATTCTTGTTTTTAAAGCATTAAAATGAACTGAAAATTTAATAGCTAATTCCATTCCCAAAAATGTTTCCCTTAGCACAAGGACAATGCATTAACAGCAGATCATTTCTAGGCAGTTCTAGGCAACACTCGCATTACATTCCTAGAACTTTCCTTCTTAGCTTTTTACATTAACAAAGATACTATTGGAAAGCTCATTCCACTAATACATATTGCATTCCCAAAAAATGGATACAACGTCAAATAGCTACTGTCTGATTTTCTTAGATAAAACCTTCCGCGTATTTACGCATGCGTCAGGACTTCTCTGATCTTACCAAAACGGGGTGATAGGTAAGATAACAATAGCGGGAAAAATAATAAGAAGCATTTTAAGTCGTATCAAACAACGTAGGACGATGCTAATTTCAAATACATAGTTTAGTTGAATAGGTCAAAAGGGTAGCAAATGCTTTTAAACTGAAAATTTCGAAAAGTTCCCACCAATAACCCATCACCCCTTTTTTAAGTGGAATGGTTCACGAGTGCTAGGCGCGACTATCACGGACGAACAGTATACTCCAAAACTTCAGGTTTCAATTACTACACGTTGTAGTGTACTTGAACTCTGTCAGGTATATTTGAAAAAGGATGCTGTAAACTTTGGATTACTAACGCTAGAGTGCTCAAGTACCGTACTGAGCCCTAATGTCAGTTGTTATGAAACAAGTTGCTGTTGCTGTGTCATAGTTCAGAATCCCAATGAAGAATGGATGGTCCCATTGCCTCTAGGTGTTGGACAACAAAAGAAATATTTACAGCACAAAGAGAGGAAATAAAACTCTGGACTCAAATGGGAATCGTGCTCACGACCTCCGGTATTTGAATCGAAGCTTCTACCTCAGAGCCATTGACGCTCCCTCAATGAATTTCCTTTTGCATAATTTTTAAACCATGTGACCGCTATGGAACGCAACTTTTTTTTTTTTTGCATTCTCCCTCGATCAGATCCCCTGATCTCAAAACATCGTTTGGCGCAGTATCTATATATATGAAAGAAAGTCGTGTTAGTTACACTATTTATAACTCAAGAACGGCTGAATCGATATGGCTAAAAATTGGTGGGTAGGTAGCTTAGAGCCAGGGGACGGACATAGGCTATAATTTATATGCGTCAGTTACATAAATAGAAAAACTGTCTTATTGACTAAGCCTTTTTACTAAACCTTTTTTGACACCTCCATGGCTGAGCGACATAAAGCACACGTTCTGGCAGGTTCCGGAACGCAGTAAACAGGTTGTAAGTTAGCGGTGCGTTGAGTGGTATTTGACTTTTTCGTGAAATAAATTATAAACAAACGCGTTACTTCCCTTGAAATTTATATGTGATAAGCTGTCAGAAACGATTGCTCATTCCTAGGATTCCGATGATTCCAACCGATATGCCGTTTGAATTTAAAAGACTTCAATTTCCGATCCGTCTGGCATTTGTCATGACCTTTAACAAATCATAAGGCCAATCCTTAAAAGTTTGTGGCTTGAATCTAGAACATCACTGTTTTTCCCATGGTCAATTATATGTGGCATGTTTACGGGTCGGAAGACCATCTGCGTTGTTTCTTTTTGCGCCTGATAATAAAACAAAAAATGTTGTCTTTAGTGAAGAGCAACTTATGTACTAAAATACAGAAACAATAATGAATGATTAATGTAGGTACTTATTTTTTTTTTTTTTTTTTTTGTATTTTCTAATAATAAAAAACTTAATGAATTTAAAAATTTTCTTATTTATTGCCTTTAAGGCGGAACAGAGTTCGCCGGGTCAGCTAGTAGCCTATAAAGGCTCTTGTGCCAGCAAACCCAAAATAACCAACCAACCAACAACCAACCTGATCTCAAATCCTGCATTCTTTTCTTGTGGGGATTCAAAAAAGGTGTTGTTTATGTACTGTGTCTTCCCTCAAATGTGAAAGACCTACAAAACAGTATCTGAGCGAAGGCGAACTCAGTAACGAGAGACATTCATTTGTCATCGAGTGTGAAATGAATAGAACACCGTCTAGACATTATCCTTACAGCCGGAGGAGACAATATTGGACATTTTTTAATTTCCACGTGTGCTAGGGTGGGCCAAAAAAGACTTTTTTTTTATATTTCGATGATGGGTAGTGCGGAAAAGGTGTGATTGGAAGAGCAAAGTGCACATAAAAAAATTGAAATTTTTTGCTCAATTTCGTGATCTGCCACAAATGCGTTGAGTTTGAAAAAAATGCAGTTTTTTCGAGATTTTTAGGAAAATTTTAAGTTTTGTTTTCTATTTTCGGTACCGGTTAGGGCAGAAAAAGTGCCATTGGGAAATAGAAATTCCCTAAAAATTTTGAAGTCTGTATTATAATTCCTTCCATTTCCACAAATGCGTAGAAGATTTGGCAATTTCCTGTTTTTTCCTACGTTTTAAATTAAATTTTGTCGAAACGTTAAAATGCTTTTTTCGCTGTACTTATCAGAAATAACTACACTGTTTGTCCCATGTAGTGCATTTTTAGATGTTAGGGGATAAAAATTTTGCAAAATAATTTCTCAAAAATCTCAAAAAATTGCATTTTTTCCAAACTTCAATCAGATCGAGAAATTGACCAAAAAATTTCAAATATTTTGTGTTCACTTTTCTTCCCCAATGACACCTTTTCCGTATTATCCATCATCGAAATAAAAAAAAAAGTATTTTTCGGCGGCCCAGCCTAATGTGTGCGATCCCATGTAATTTGCAGAATATAAGTACCATTTAAAGTGCAGGAAGTATACCAATTTGAAATGGTTTTCGATCCGCAACCTTGAAAATAACAACGGGCCACATGGGGCGGCCTCCCTGGGCCCATCAGGCCCGCGGGTTACGGCATAGATGGCACACACACAGGTGTTTCCACTGCCATCCCTTAACACTATTGAAAATCAACATTGAATAGAGGTATTTAGAGATAAAATAAGTGATAAATTTGTTTTGTTTTGGGAAAGAATCATTTGAGTTAGGGTTTCATATTGCACGCTTTAATCACAAAAAGATGTTTCTTTGATTTGCGTGTCCACCATTTAATCAAACTGTTATCATTCTTATAACTGCCTCCGGGCATTCAATCGAACTTCTTGGGATTTGATTTACAAATGCGCCCTCGTACGCGTGGACAAACGTCAAATAACCTAATTTTAACTCCGGAAGTTACACAAGTTGCTTTAATGAAGTGCCTAAATATCGAAATTCAATTACTTAGAACTGCTCACGTCTTCGCCCGAGTTAATTTTAGGGATATCAGTCAAAGGAGGATTATACCTTTAAATATTGTTCTGCACTTTATGTACAGAACAATATTTAAAGGTACATATGTTATGTACACCCACTTATATGTATGTCTGTGTATATATATGTGTATATACAAACACAGATAAATAAATAGAATGTTTTTGGACGAGGTACTCATAGAAATGGAGCAGCAGACACTCTAGTTTTACACCGAAAAATTAATTGAACAAATGGGGGGGGGGGGGGGATTCAGAAAAAGAAGATTGTAATGATTATTTTTTAAATATTTTATGGAAGAATAGTCCATGAATTTCCTTTCTTGCTACAAATGTTCAAGTTCTTGAAATTTTGCACCTCTCTAATCCCTCAGAAGAATATTAATGATTAATAGAATGCTCTCTTTCTCTCCAAATAGAAATAATCTCTATGAAACCGGCGAAAAGTGATAAAAAAAAAACTTGAGACTCTGTATAAGAAAAGTGGTGGGTGACGGGGAAAACAGTATTCATTTTTAGATTCAGGAAATCGTTTTACATAAAAATCAGCAGAAAGAGAGTCAGAAGCAATTTGAGACAGATTTTTTTTTTTTTTTTTTTTGCCACCCAGTGTAATATTTTCGAGAATATTCTCATGAAGAAATTTTTACGATTACGTTCTCGTGAAGGAGAATATCCTGTAATTTTCCCCCAAAGGAGAATTTCTAATAACGTTCTCATAAAGCAGAAAAATCAATAATATTCTCACAACGTTTAGCTACATTAATATGGGCGATTCTCTGTAAACTCGTCATTTTTCGCAGGAAATCTGTCCGGGCACTGTTTTTTGAAATGTTCGTATAATTATAATACTATTGCTCAGAAAATGAATCTATTACTTTGGTTTGAAAGATGGTCAATTGAAGTTTGTGTTTTTCTGATAAATCATGATAGGGGGTAAGTCCTCCGCCTAGTATAACTAGGCAGGGGACTGTGCCAGGTGACTGTTTTTGCTCTTTGTTGCGTAATATCTGCAAAACTATTGGAACATAATTAGTTATGAGACTACCTATAAATTTAGCCACAAATCGTGGACATAATAACTAATATGTTTTATAATTAAATTAATTGATACTAATAAAATCACTTCCCAGAGGACTGTTTTCGCAACGACCCTGATGCATACTTTCATCACAAATGTGGCACTCAAACTAAGCAAAGTAGCGTTTCAACACCGTTCTCGGCGATTTCGGCAAATTTACACTGATTGCTTTAAACTTCATGCCAAAAAGAATTTGCAAAAGTTATAGATTTTTCGTATTACAGCTTTGAATTTGTTGCAGGGGACTGTTTGAAAAAACTCCGGACAGAATTTTCATGACAATTTTAAGTTTTAGAAATACGTAATTATACCTTATTTCATAAGAAAAATATAGCTTCATTATTCTATTTTTAGATATTAATTGCGAAATTTATGTAGTGTTAATAGGTTTTTTTGAAATACTATCTTTAACAGTTAGACTATGGGATTAGGACAGCCAGGGGACTGTGTTTTTGGCTCTTAGATAATTTCTAGAAAAAAATATTAAATTGTTATCACTCCAAATACAATTGGGCCACAAAGTATTAATGCTTTACTTGTATTAAGAGTGATAATTACTTTATTACACTTCATTATTTTTAAAATACTCAGTCCGGACAGCCAATTACCAGTTTACAGAGAATCACAATAGTAGAAATTTTAGATAGTACCCCTAGTTGGGGGATTTAATATGACGTCGAAATACGTGTCTGCACTGTTCCTCGCATTTGGGCTCTTAACGTTGTTTTATTTACTTTTATGCATGATTTAATAGTTTGTTTTTCTCACTATAGCTCGCCAAATTTACTTCATGTAAAATTATAGTTAATTTCTTTTTAAAATGCTTTAGCTGTTCCAATACGTAATAAACATTTTATTTTCATGAATTATTCGTGATTTTTATTTTATTTTATTTCAGTTATTTGGAGGTGTTCAAAAATGTTTGCACACAAGCGGCCGACATATCTAAAAACGGCCATGAATCCATCTTTAACAAGAAGTTCTGTCAAGAACTAAACGAGCCCACTTTCCCGTATATCGACATCGGCATTCTAGCATCTGATCATTATTCTCTTAATTATCTGAGACTGAAAATTATGTCAAACATACCGTTTTAGCACTTAAAGCTGATTTCTAAAAGCAAAATATACCCCTCTCATCAAATGAAATAGACACGTAATAAGTAAATAAACGAATAAATAAAGTTTTGTCGCACCTTTTAAAGAATGTAACTGTTAGGGCCATGCTCCACATCGACGTAAAGCAGAAAAAATAGGCAGAAGCGTAAAATAGATTCAATGGTGTTCCTATGGAAAGTACCCGGATTTTCGGTTTCTGCCTTCAGTTTCGGTCGCGTTTTACGCTGATGTGGAGCATGGCCCTTATAGTTCTTCCGTAGAAAAATTCCACAATCGTTTTCAAAAGAAAAAATAATTAATAAACAAAATAAAAGTACAAAGAACATCAAACACATTTTATCAAAGACTAGCGGTACCCGCACGGCTTTGCCCGTGGTATAAAATTAAAAGTGCATTTGTAAAATAATTGATATAGCAGAAAAAATGCTCTATTTTAGTTTTATTCAACTATAATTCCTTTAAAGTGATATAAAGATCTGATATGGACCCCACACTACTTAATTTTACGTGTAAATTTCTTAGTAGATGCCTTAAGTGCTAAAATAGTGCTCGGAGTGAGCAGGATAACAATTCAAACATTTGTATCCCTAGTTTGTTACGAAATAATGCAAAAAAATGTTTTACAATGATTAATCTCCTAAATATCGTCGACTTTAACATTATTCAGTGGATTTTTCGCAAAATATCGCCAACAGCGCCAAATTGAACCCAAATCAAAAAAAAAAAAAAAATCGCCAATTTGGCGTCAAATACTTAGCGATCAAAAGCTTGGCGATATATCGCCAAGTGGTCGCGCCAATTCATATCACTTTTGTTAACCAATTCATATCACCTTGCATTGAAAACACTGATTTACCCGATAAATGGGGTAAAACACCCTCTTGGAACATTCGAATGCAACCCCAAGGGAGATGGAGAAAAATAAGCCAAAAGAGAAAATAAGAACAATTTTGTTGATAACAGAAACCAACAGAAATCTTACCAAAGTTTAAAAGAAGAAGAAAGTTTTCTTTCCTAGCTTAAAAAACAAAACAATACATTTTCCGAAATGAAACACTTAAAAAAACGATGCAATATGGCAATTGATACGATATTTCGTTAATCTGTGCTTTAGGTACCCTTTTCTCGCTAAATGAACGATAGGCGCGCCAAGCGTGGTAACCCTAGCTATTTTGCGTAGTTGACTTTTTGAAAACGCGCCAAGCAGGGTCCCAAAGCATCTTCACCGGAAAAAAGACAGGGTTGCCAGAGAATTGGAACAAAAAAATACTGCGCCTCCTCTAAAAAAAATATTACAAAATACAATGTTTCCAAACGTTGCCAAAATCAATGTTGCTGAAATGCGAAATCTATGAAAATGAAAAAAAAAAAAAATCCGCCAAGTCTTTTAATTAAGTCATTAGTATATTGGAAACGGGGTTGCCAGAAAAATACTATGCTCCTTATTTGGGCCGAAAAAATACTACCGTAGAATCAAAAATACTACGTCTGGCAACCCTGGTGGTAACCCTAGCTATTTTGCGTAGTTGACTTTTTGAAAACGCGCCAAGCAGGGTCCCAAAGCATCTTCACCGGAAAAAAGACAGGGTTGCCAGAGAATTGGAACAAAAAAATACTGCGCCTCCTCTAAAAAAAATATTACAAAATACAATGTTTCCAAACGTTGCCAAAATCAATGTTGCTGAAATGCGAAATCTATGAAAATGAAAAAAAAAAAAAAAATCCGCCAAGTCTTTTAATTAAGTCATTAGTATATTCGAAACAGGGTTGCCAGAAAAATACTATGCTCCTTATTTGGGCCGAAAAAATACTACCGTAGAATCAAAAATACTACGTCTGGCAACCCTGGAAAAAGAGCGAAACAAAAATAAGTATGAACACGTAACCATAGTAACAACATAAAAAGTTGATTTCCGTTGATAAAATAATTCATTTTATCTCTCTTTTCAAACAAATTTTATTCCAGAGCTCAATCATTTTAGAATCGTTTGGCTTGCTTTACTGAAGGTAAGCCTTGAATTTCGGGATTCTAAAAACAGTTGTTACAGCTCTCCTGATGATCGTAGAAACTTCGAAAAAACTTCATTTTGTGCAGAAAATTTCAAGCTTTCGAATGACATAAGACTTGAAAATGTGTGTGAAATATTTCTTCCCTATTTTATCGAATTTCCGCTAAGAATTCGAATAGAAAAAGAACGAAATGGAATTTTCGAAAAATCGCTTCGAGGTGCAAAACTACATGCTACAAACTAATTTTGTGCCAAGTGGCATGAAAATTGACAGAACGGTTTTGGCGCTACGCGAGTAACAGACAGACAGAAAGAAAAAAAGAAGGACAGACAGAACCACCTTCAGCTTTATTATTAGTAGAGATAGAGATAGAGAAGATAGAGAAAGAAAAAAAAAACCTCGTTCGTTAATAAAATGTCTCGAATTTTATTTTTAATCCGGAGGATGTTGTTAAATATAAATAAAGAATAAAATGCTCTCGTGAATGAAAAATTTTGTAAACAAAAAAAATCGTCTGCCAAAAATAAATAAATAAATAAAAATAATAATAATAAATTTAAAAAAAATGAATAAATAAATAAATAAAAAATCGTCAGCTCAGTCAGTCATTTTTTTCTGAGCCTGCATTTCCGCCATGTTTGCGGAGTTGGAGTCGGAATCAGAGTCCTCACAAAAGATTATTCAAAAAAGTACTTTACATACATTTTTTATCAAAACCATTTTCTTATAAAGTTAGTTTGAAGGAAATCCGCCTTTAAGTTCAGAATCAACATTCAATTTAAATTTCCTAGTAGTCGCTCATGTTAAAATTTTTTCTGAACGGTTCATCATTGAACGAAAAATGGTTGAAATTGAAAAGTGAAATATGGGAATGAGTCTCTCCGAGATCTTTCGAACAAAAAAAAGTTTATTCCATTCGGACAGTTCACTCAAAAGTTATTAGGTGGGGAAAGGTTACTTGAACGGTTCAATGTTGAACGAAAAAATGTTCAAACTGAAAATTTAAATACGGTAATGAAGTATCCTTGCCGAGATCTTTCGAACAAAAACGAAGTTTGTTTAAATCTGACTGTTCACTCAAAAGTTATTAGGGGTGAGAGCTTGTTTGAACGGTTCAATGTTGAACGAAAAATTGTTCAAATCGAAAATTTAAAAACGGGAATGAAGTATTCTTGATAAGATCTTTCGAACAAAAAAAATTTCTTCAATTCGGACAGTTCACTTAAAAGTTATTAGGTGGGGAAAGGTTACTTGAACGGTTCAATGTTGAACCAAAAATTGCTCAAATCGAAAATGTAGATACAGGAATGAAGTATCCTTGAAAAGATCTTTCAAACAAAAAAAAAGTTTGTTTAAATCGGACTGTTCACTCAAAAGTTATTAGGTGTAAGAGCTTGTTTGAACGGTTCAATGTTGAACGAAAAATCATTCAAATCGGAAATTTAAAAACGGGAATGAAGTATTCTTGATAAGATCTTTCGGACAAAAAAAAAAGTTTGTTCAAATCTTACGGTTCACTTAAAAGTTATTAGGTGGGGAAAGGTTGCTTGAACGGTTCAATGTTGAACCAAAAATGTTCAAATTTAAAATAATAAAGTATCCTTGTCGGTAATAAAGTATCCTTGCCGAGATGCTTCGAACAAAAAAAAAGTTTGTTTAAATCGGAGTGTTCACTCAAAAGTTATTAGGGGTGACAGATTGGTTGAACGGTTCGATGTTGAACGAAAAATTGTTCAAATCGAAAATGTAGATACGGGAATGAAATATCCTTGATAAGATCTTTCGAACAAAAAAAAGTTTGTTCAAATCGGACTGTTCACTCAAAAGTTATTAGGGGGGGGGACAGACAGACCGACCGACAGACCGACACACAAATTCCCCATCTCAATACCCTACTTTCAAATTTTTAATTTTTCGATATTCATTTTACCTTTTTTTTTTTTTTTAACTTAGCGATATTTTTTTAACTTGGCGAACTTGAAAAGCGGCGACTATTTTACAAAGAAATACAAACATAACGTAGGCAAACAGCTCGAAACATTTTCTGTCGTGAGGGAACTTATAGGTATCATGAACGTTTAGAAAAAAAAAAAAGGCTTGCCTGTACGTTTTATAACGAAGTATAGTAAAAAAATCTCTCTTTGTTTTTTGCTATGTCTCAACATTGAAGAGTCTAAAAGGAGTTTTTCTGATAGAAACAGGGCCTGATTCCTGAATATTCCAACTAGGCAATGGCCTAGGGCCCCCACAATTTAGGAGCCCCCAAATGGCTAAAATTTCTCTAGTCTATGTGTAAATTTGTTTTATCCAATGCCTAAAATTGTAAAGCCTGAGTTCAAGGGGCCCCAAAAAAAGTATTTGGCCTAGGGCCCCGTGATATCTTAATCGGGCCCTAGATAGAAAATCAAAGTTTGAATTTTTACCAGTGATCAAAGTCTTCATGAAAGCAAGGAAGTTGCAGACAGAAGCAATGAAATCTTTGATGTAAAACAAAAATTGAACAAAAGGAAATGTGACGAATAATTACGTATCGACAAGAGACAAAAATAGATTAATCGGATGTATCTTTTCAAGTTAACAAATATATCACACGCATACCAATTATTATTAAAACGCGTCATATCCATAGGCTATAGCACTCATCAATGGGAAAGCAAAGTGGAAAAAAAAAAACGCTGAAGCATTCTTTTTTTTCGCTACAGATTCACCTTATTAATTTTATTACATTTCGTGTCCTGAAAAGATCAACATAAATGGCGATGAAACGAAGATCGTAACTACCTATTATATAACCAGGATAATGAAAGAGCAGCGGTATTTTTTGTCCCATCTCTCGAGAGTGTTCCTATTATAGATTTTTGAGAAATATTTCCGCTCTCCTCGATTATAAGAGAGTTCATTTTCTTCTGCCTCATTATCTCCATTCTGGTAATTGCGACGACACCGGATATGCTCAGATTCCATTATTGGCTAATTAAATCGGTCGTCGATAAATCACGCTCGCCTCTTGTCGTCAAAAATTGCGTCTCAGTCTTGTTTGGGGGCGAAAAAATGGACTGATAGGCCAACTTGTTCAGGTTCTCATCCGGTCTAGGGACATTCTATTAGAGACAGAATTTCTGTTTTTGCGTTCCTGGAGCTGACCGATTATAATGGATTCTTTTCGTCTGAGCTTGGAATACATGTTTCACACAGTCAATATTTCTATTATGCACTGTCATTCTAATTACATGACACACCAAAACTCGATAACAGGGCCGAACTTAACTCCCATGCGCCCAAATTCTAACCTGAAATCTGGCACATCCTGCTTTCCTTTCAAAAGAAGAAGACTTTCTTTGGCTTCTACTCATCAAAAGTCTTTAAAAAGGTGTTCTCAAAAGAATTATAAAATTTAGCTTACGAGGAAATGTTTTTTTTTTTTTTCTAAATTTACTTGTTTAGATTTGTATATTGTGACCACAGAAGTAAGTTTATCTCTGGTTGTGAAGTGATTGACTTCATGTACTGCATGAACTATTTGAAAATAAATCTCTTTACTTTTTAATAACTTTATGAGACGGATAGAAATAATAAAAACTGTAAATATTTAATCACAATAAAAAGATCTCGTAAGAGAAAAAGAAAAATAATGGTAGTTTTGGTTTCAAAATAAATACCAAAAATTGGTAAAAAGTAAGATTTTCCACCATAAAGGCAACTCTGCCTGTTTAGAAATTCGGCTCTGCTAATAAGAAGCCTCAATTGAAATTCGTACACAATATCGATAATATAGTATTATATTCAGGCTTAATTTCTAGCAAAAAAAACACGGGTGCCCTATAGTCTTCTGCAGAACCCTGATTCGTAAACAGTCTCAATTTCGTCTTGGTAAGTGAAATTTCGCTCAAAATTAAAAAGAAATATAAGAACCGAGTTCCGGTGAGCTGCCATAGAAATTAAGCCTCAACTGCATTCCATTGTACCATGCCGTTCTGGAAAATAGTTGTAGGCCTGAAAGAACGAGAAAAAAATCCTACGCCATAAATTGAAACAAAATTGACTTTTTAGTACTAATTTTTATGACATGGATTACTTCATAGGTTTTTTTTTTTTTTTCAAATACAGGTGATAAAGCAAAGACTATTATTGGTTCAACTTAAACTAAAGCGGTAATGTCAGTAATTGCGTGCATGCTGAATGTCAGTCATTCAACCACTAAAATTATGTTTCATTAGGTTCGTTAAATTGGCTCATGCGTGCCATAGTTGGTTCTCTATCACTCATCATCTGTTTATCTCATTATTGTTGTCTTCCTCATGCTTCCATTGAAAATTAATTCCTCCGTGACTACAGAAATTGGCTTACATTGCTAAGTGGCTGATGAATTCTCTTTGCCTTTTATTTGATTTTATTTTTCTTTTTATTTATTGATTTATTTTCTGATATCAAATATGACAAAGAAATAATGACGGCTAATGGTTTTTGGGCTGTACTTGGGAGTCAGGTTAACTTGGCAGCATTGAGAATGGTCTGTCAATCAGTGTAAACTAAAATCAAAGTAATATAACTCTGAGCTGTAGTAAAATAAAATAGTTGAAATTCAGAGGTTTTTGTTGCTAATATTTATTAATATTGACATGTGATTATGGTTGTGTTTTCCCTTAGAATATGGTTATAATTTTTATGACGAAAAACTTCACTTGCTTATTACATTTTAGTTTCGTAATTTTAATATTAACACGCTTAAATCGACAACTTTGAAATGCATTATGAAAACGGTCGCCTTTACGCGTTTCTACGCAATTAACATTGCATTATGACTCATGTGTTACTTTTTCCATACAAGATCTTTTGCTACAACTAATAGTTAATTTTAGCTTTATGAAATTTCAGGACAAAATTAATTTAAAATTGTACAGATTTTTATCTGTCGAAATAAACCTAGACAAGAGCCGACAAAATGTTGTAATATTTATTCCACCAAATGTCATACATAAATAAACTTGAAAATGAGCCAGAGAATATGGAAATGAATTTAGGGTGGAGCGAAAAACAAAAATTTTGGAATTTTATTTTGTAATACCTGGCAAAAGCTGTGCATGGGTAAGTATAATACACATGTAAAATATTATCAAGTTTGAACAACTCCTTTAGGGTCCTACCAGGGCTTGAATTTCTCTAAAAAAACGAAAAAATGTCACTTTTTTTAAATTGTTTGGAAAATACAAATAATCACCATTTTTGTTCTAATATCATTAAAATGCTTCCTTTTGACACTCTTTTAATGCATCTTCAAAATAATTTAGATTCTATGCAGTATTAAGTTCGTACATATACTGTAAAGTTCCGTGAAATTAACCAAAAATTGACTTTTTTTACCATTTTTTGCACATAGCAATAATTCTTCTTTTGTGATCCAGATACTATTTTTTTGCAATGAATGGGCAAAATGCAGCTTTTGGTGGTAAATGCAATTATATTTCGTTACATTAACAGCCCAGAGCGCACCACAAGGAGGTAGCTGCATTTCGGGTGTCATTCAGCCTTTCCCATCCACCCAGCCACGTTATTTACATATTTTCAATACATTTATATGGATGCAATTACTATCTGATGTTAAACAGGTTTCTCCTTTTGAATCAAAGTTTGAAGTTAGACTCGTGACTCAGTTTTGACATTAATGATTGCGAGCATAAAGTTTTTCATTTAAATTCATATATTGTCTTTTCCTTCAATAACAACCTACCGTCTCACTAACCAGTTTTGAACCCTTAAAACAGTCGGAGTGTAGAAGAGGTATATTTATTGAATCACTGATAAAGTACAACTTGTTTTTGAAAAGTTAACTTATTGACGTTGCAAGAACTTGGTGGAAGATATCGAAGCTTTAAAAACGGATTTAAAAGACGAGTAAAAGTACTTGATGGACATTGTCAATGTAACGCAGAAAGAAAAAAGTGACCCTGATCTCACTATCAAAAATCGGAGACCTTTCAGTCATTAGCTTTCATTAATTCGAGCTAACAGAGTTATGAAGCTGTTGATTTTCAAGCTGAATTTCTAATGAGATAAAGATACTCGTCAGTTATATCATTAAAAAATATGCTTCTGTATAGTTCAAGAAATTAGAAATTAAAAAAAAGAAAGAAAATTTCCGTGAAACATGGAGCTGTAATCATTAAAAAAAAAAAAACACATTCTATGAAAGTTTGGAACTATAAGGATAATATGACTGGTCAACGCGTGTTTACTTTCCTCCCATTAATCATGTCAATTAAAAAAATCTCATAGCTTGAACTTTCAAAACTTAATATTCTTCATAAAAGTTTTCATTCAGCTATCAAAGTGTGTTCCGAACTTGTATGATTTTCTGTAACCTAACTTCTTTACAGTTTGACCATCCGTTTTGCCATGGCCAATAACAAGTACTCAAAATTAACAAAGCAGGCATTTCTTCGAATCACCGGATCCACGAAGAAGAGAAGATTATCAATCAAATGAACTATAGATTGCGTAACTTTCATTATACCTACAATTACATGTCTCACGGAAATTTTCTTTCTTTCTTTTAAATTTCTAATTTGTTGAACCGTACTGAAGCATATTACTAAAGACATAACTGACGAGTATCTTCATCTCATTAGAAATTCATCTTGAAAATTAACAGATTCATAACTCTGTTAGCTCGAATTAACGAACACTAATGACTGAAAGGTCTCCGATATTTGATAGTGAGATCAGAGTCACTTTTTTCTTTCTGTATTACATTGACAATGTCCATCAAGTACTTTTACTCGTTTTTTAAATCCGTTTTTAAAGCTTCGATATCTTCCACCGAGTTCTTGCAACGTTAATAAGTTAACTTTTCAAAAACAAGTTGTACTTTATCAGTGATTTAATAAACTCCGACTACACTCCGACTGTTTTAAGGGTTCAAAACTGGTTAGTGAGACGGTAGATTGCTATTGAAGGAAGAGACAAGATATGAATTTAAATGAAATACTTTATGCTCGCAATTATCAATGCCAAAACTCAGTCATGAGTCTAACTTCAAACTTTGATTCACACGGAGAAATCTGTTTAATATCAGATAATAATTGCATCCATATAAATGTATTGAAAATATGTAAATAACGTGGCTGGGTGGATGGGAAAGGCTGAATGACACCCGAAATGCAGCTACCTCCTTGTGGTGCGCTCTGGGCTGTTAATGTAACGAAATATAATTGCATTTACAACTAAAAGCTGCATTTTGCCCATTCATTGCAAAAAAATAGTATCTGGATTACAAAAGAAGAATTTTTGCTATGTGCAAAAAATGGTAAAAAAAAGTCAATTTTTGGTTAATTTCACGGAATTTTACGGTTTATGTACGAACTTAATACTGCATAGAATCTAAATAATTTTGAAGATGCATGAAAAGAGTGTTAAAAGGAAGCATTTTAATGGTATTAGAATAAAAATGGTGATTATTTGTATTTTCCAAAAAATTTTAGAAAATTGACATTTTTTCGTATTTTTAGAGAAATTCAAGCCCTGGTAGGACCCTAAAGGAGTTGTTCAAACTCGAT
This sequence comes from Uloborus plumipes, assembly GCA_038373865.1. NCBI lineage: Eukaryota > Metazoa > Arthropoda > Arachnida > Araneae > Uloboridae > Uloborus > Uloborus plumipes. The sequence goes on from JAXGGA010006245.1 coordinate 29,244, forward strand.
AATATTTTACATGTGTATTATGCTTACACATGCACAACTTTTGCCAGGTATTACAAAAAAAAAATTCCAAAATTTTTGTTTTTCGCTCCACCCTAATTGAACATAGAAGTAAACGTACTTTTTTCGTTAGCGGAAAAAAAAACACCTTAGAAACAAGCTGTCAAAAGTTAGGAAAAGTAACACATGCCGAATTTTGCAGGTTAGTTTTATGTTCCAAAAAATGTTGCATTTACATATAGACTTAATTTGGGACTGCGGCCTATTGTGTAAAGGTTCTGAACAAAATAATCTTTTCGTTTACATGAACGAAAGTGCAAATAAAATAAACATAAATAAATAAATAAAAGCTTTGCGACGATGAAACTAAGGACTCTGTCGTTTATTTATCTATTTATTCTGTTTTAAATATTCCTTAGAAATTATAAGGGGAATTCAAATGAAAATTTACCAAACGTCACAACGACTTAACCGTAAACGATTTGCTCATGCCGCTATGGGAGAACGTAGCAAAAGGGGCGCGATTTTAGAATCCAGCATGGATCGTAGCGTGTGTAGATGCTCACATGTACAGGAGAAATCAGAGGTTCTAACAACGAGCGCCGTCCAGTTGACGTAGCAGTGCGTTAGGATTCGCGTAACCTTCACAATGCTGATTTTCCACAACTGGGGATTTCTTTCAAAAATAAATGTTATTTGTCAGTGCAAGACTCGAATAAACACCCTGCATATCTTCACTCATTCGAGTGAATGGAAACATCTTAACTGCCTCATGCACATTTTTGCTTCTCTCTCTCTCTTCCAGAACGAGCTCCAGTCACGGCTCACTCTGCTCAACTGAACCTGTGGCCCACGAGGACGCTCGTGTCGGTGGCCTTCCTCCTCCTCTGCCACTAAGTTTGGTCTCGGGACTCCATCTCCATTGTGCCTGAAGATGCAGCTGCGCCGCCCACACTGCGGACCGATCTGCACTGAAACAGAAAAAAAGGACTTCTTGCTTCCAAGGAAGTACCGGACTATGACCTCTACTGCGCGAGACTGGGATTGCGCCAACAGTAGTCGCTTCATGTTGGATGACTTTTCAAGCTGCTGTTAGTGGTGCCCTGTGGGCAAATAGGCTCTTCGTTCGATTTTAAACCGCTCAGAATCAAGCTTGTCAAATGAATAGATCTCTGCAATATTTCGCCGAGTACAATTATACGAGCGTGGAATTTTGTGTTTAAAAAAAAATATGTTATAATACTCTAGGGGAATGGCAATTTGGCTGTCCTAGATCTGTCACTTATTTTTAACTTATGATCACAGGCTTCAGAAATGATTGTATCATGTCAAGTTCTTAAGCTACATAAATTCAAAGTGGCAAATTCACGAAATATAGGACAAGATTTTTAAAAAAAAATATTTAAGAGCAACAATGACATGAATTGCATAACACGTTACAAAAACAGCTTGCCTTTTATTATTACTGAATTATTTTACACTGCTTACTGAAAATTTAATTTTGCCGTGACAATAATGAAGTGAATTAAAATTTGACACAAATAATGATAATAATGTTTTAGAAAAGAAACTTTATTTCAATTTTGAATAGTTTACGTCTGACAGTAGGAAAGAAGTAGGTCTTCCTGTAGTTCGCGCTTTACCGCGGAGAGTTGTCACATTCACATAAGGTGTAAAGAAAAAAACCTGACGTGGTGGAAGAAAATTAACTTCAGGTTAAATCAGCAGGCCTATTTTGCTCAAAAACTGCAGATATTTAGTTCCCGTGAATTCAACCAATATATATTACCAGAAAAAGAGGTGCTTGTAGGAATTTTGTACATAGAGGAAAAAGATTTGTAGATTCAATTTTGTACGAGGTGAGCTCTCCTCTCAAACTGCTCAACATCTAGTTAATTCAATGTAAAAATATTCAGTAAACTGTATAAATAACTTTTAATTTTGTTTTGCCATAATTCTTCTTTGCATATTTCAGTACCACTTGGATAATGAAAACTCATGAGAAAACTTTTGAGAGGGAGGTTGTTGCCCCGTTTTACCCTTAGAATGGGTCATTCCTTATTTATTTTAAACCGGAAAAAAAATCTGATGGAAAATTTCAAACATATTTTTCAAAATCTGATTCTTACTGAAAAAATAAAAACCAATTGCATCCTTAAGTGCAAAAGAGAGCTCTAAAAAGAATGGCAACTTTTAAAGACTCATAAATAAAAATTTAAAATATAATTGTTACCAAAATCAAAAAATTACTTTTAAATAATCATTGTCTTCCACTATTTAATGCAGAGCCTAATGGAATTGTACGTTTGATGATTAATGAAGAAAATATGTAATGACCCAAACTGGAATTCCTAATTGTATATTGGGATCAATTTCAGTGATTGAAATTGATTGATGCGAAACTGAGAATTTGACAAGCTTGATGTCGGTTGTTTAATTTCAGGCTGTATACCTTTGCAGATTTCAAGACACTCAAAAGAAATTGCAAGGTTTCAAAACGGAAAAAAATCATATGCCACGTTAGTAGATAGTATGAAAAATGGTTTGTTATAGATATCATCTTATTCATATGACATGTTAAATGCAAGAGGTAATATTTATTGCTGTTTATCAAATGAATTTGGGGAGCTTATTCTAACGCAATTTGTTTAAATTCTGAAACAGATCATTTTTTAAACCACCTCAAAATTCATTTGCAAAATGAATGACACATTCATTTCTTTTAAGTATTTTCTTTGCTAGTTTCGAAACTAATTTTCCACCTATGCTAGAAGCGTTTCAAAGGAAACATGCTTTTGTGGAATCAAAACCATCGATATAAATAGATGCATTGCTGCACAAACTGGATATATTTTTTTAACTAATTTTGTCCAACTCTTCTTTGCAATAATTTTACTATACCAAATGACACAACTCATTCATTTCACTTAAAAATCTCAGGTTTTAAACAAACCAAGTGTGCTTTAAGTTGAAGATTTTTAACATTGTTTTATTCATTCAATGCAGTTGAACCTTATTACGCTGAGGCCCTATGAAGTATACGAATTACTTAAAGTTCAGATTAATTTGGAAAACAAGAAATATAACAACTTCACGTAATTATATAAAAAGATACAAGTTATAATGAAATAAAATACACTTTATTAAAGCATTTTAATTTTTCTCAAATAAAATATGGAACTAAAAAATGAGTCAGTTAATTTTTTATAACACAACTTTCACTTTTTTTCTTTTGGTGCAAATTTTTTAAACACTATACCATTTGATTAATGCTGTATTTATTGTACATGACTAAAAATGGATTTGTACAGTGTGTTATTTGGTTTTTAGCCTACTTCCCCGTTAAAAATAAAAGAAAGACGAAAAAAGCATTAAAAGTGGCTTAATGCATCTAAAAAATATCGCCAAGTTCAAAAAAAAAAAAAAGTCAAAAAAGAAATAAAAACGTAAAATAACGAAAAATTAAAAATTGCAAAGTAGGGTGTTGTAATGGGGAATTGGTGTGTCTGTCTGTCGGTCGGTCTGTCTGTACCCCCCCCCCCCCCTAATAACTTCTGAATGAACATTCCGATTTGAACAAACTTTTTTTTGTTGGAAAGTTCTCGGCGAGTACAGCTCATTCCCATATTTGATTTTTCGATTTAAACAATTTTTGGTTCAACTTTGAACCGTTCAAACAACCTGTCCCGCGATATTTTTTTTTTGTTCGAACGATCTTATCAAGGATACTTCATTCCCATATTTACATTTCCGATTTGATCAATTTTTCGTTCAACATTGAACTGTTTAAACAAGCTGTCACTCCTAATAACTTTTGAGTGAACAGTCCAATTTAAACAAACTTTTTTCGTTCGAAGGGTCTCGAAGGGCAAAGATACTTCATTGCCATACTTAAATTTTCAATTTGAACATTTTTTCGTTCAACATTGAACAGTTCAAGCAACCTTTCCCCACCAAATAAGTTTAAGTGAACCGTCAGAATTGAATAAACTTTTTTTTTTTTTTCGAAAGATCTCGGAGAGGCTCATTCACATATTTCGCTTTTTGATTTGAGCAATTGATTTGATTTGTTCAATGTTGAACCGTTCAGAAAAAAAAACTCAACATTAGAGCCTACGGGAAAATTTAAGTTGAATGTTGATCCTGAACTTAAAGGCGGATTTCCTTCAAACTAACTTTGTAAGAAAATGGTTTTGATAAATAATGTGTGTAAAGTACTTTTCTGAATAATCTTCTGTGAGGACTCTGATTCCGACTCCGACTCCGCAAGCATGGCGGAAATGCAGGCTCAAAAAAAACTGACTGTGCAGACGATTTTTTGTTTATTAATTCATTTGTTTTATTTTATTTATTATTATTATTTTTATTTATTTTTTTGACAGACGATTTTTTTTTTGGCAACAAAAATTTTTTATTCACGAGAGCATTTTATTCTTTATTTATATTTAACAACAGGCAACGGATTAAAAATGAAATTCGAGACATTTTATTAATGAACGAGGTTTTTTTTTTTCTTTCTTTGATAAAATGTGTTATGATGTTCTTCGAATTTTTATTTATTTATTTTTTAGCACAGAAATCAACTATTAAAGTAATCATCATCAAACCTCCCACAACAGCAAACAGAAATGTTATAATACCCCGCCTTTCTTAAAAATCTAACATCAGAGGAACTTTTTCTTAATAAAGGTGCTTCATAAGTAAACATTATAAGGACATTCAAAATTTAAGAGGGCTATTGACGCCTCTTGCGCGATTGAAATCAATATAGAGCCACTAAGCAAACTTGTGATAAATATTCTATGAAATTTTTTTCTCGTTCGATTTCCCTGTTAAAATAAGATCAGTTCTTCCAAAACACAAATTAGAAGCAGCTTTCAGAATAAGTCTTCCTTTTTTTTCCATGCACAACGATTAATATTTATTCATTTACAAATAATCTATGTTCATTTACATACTCGTGTACTGAAGTTTATTCGATCAGTGATTTCCTTCCGGAACAGCGTCATAAAGCTGCAAACCCGGAATGGTGAATGACTTGGAAATCCATTTCCTACAGCCATTTCGAACCCAAGCTCTCATTTCTAATCGCAGAATGATCATTTAGCATGCTTTCAATGCATTTTGTTTGCAAAAAAAAAAAAACTGTCAGTGGAGAACCATGAATTTATTCCCCCAAGTAACAACTTTTAGTCGAATAGGCTTCATAGTTTTCACATTGACTCCTTTCCAATCTAGTTTAAGCTTAGTTATTGATCACCCTCCTAAATGACTTTTAAATTACTACTTTTTTATATTTCCTGAGTGTTCGAATGCACGCGGTCGTTTTGGCAAGAATCTACATTTGATCAATTTTCCATCTGTTAAGAGCTTCTTTACGTCTCTAGCGAAGCAAAAGTAAGTACAAAGGAATTCTAACACCACAATCTCCTGTTCTGCCACCATTTTCCAAAAACCAGCAGTTTTAATAAACAGTAAAATTTTTACAACTGAACCCCTTATTTCCCTCCGCTGGGGTACATCACATTTTGTCCACGTTATTAATAGGAAGGCTGAAAATATTTTGAGCCCAAATAATTAACTGGAGGCCAGGCGATCATTTGGGAAAAAAGAGGAGGGGGATCCCCCCCCCCCCACCCCGCTTTGCAAAAGCAAAGCATTGACTTCTAAGTGGTCGTGGTTTCGCTGGTTTTTGGTGCAGCTTACATTGAGAAAAACCCTTTGCCTCCCCCCCCCTTCCGGAAAAGGGGGATAAATGTAAGTATTCTCAAATATGCGAGATTTGACGCAGTTCTCAAATCTGGTTTTCATATGGGATATATATTGTTCAAAACTTAATTTAATTTATATGTTATTAAATGCTCGTTGTCCTTGTACCATGGTTGGTCCTCTTAAATATAATACGCAAACTGGTGAGGCAGGAGTGTCATAATAATAATATTTTAAAATAAATGAAAATCGGAATGAATTAGGAAACTCATTTTTAAGATAAAATGTTGAGGCACATATTACTATGATTTCTCTTCAAGTGATTTGGTCATTTCGGAAAGGGCTCATCTGGAAGTATCAGCCATTCCTTTCTGTAGTAAATTTAACTTTTGAGCGGTCTTGTAAATACGAAAAGGTCCCAAATTTAGATTTCCTTTAGGTTTGAGAATAGACTAATAGTACCAAGGACACGATAGAGGAACCCATTTAAAAACATACATCACAGATTCAAGATGAATCAATTTTGAAGCAATTGATTGAAGTGTACACAATCCAGTAATAGGCATCATGGTTATACTTAAATCACTGGAACGCTAATAATCTCCAGTTAATTTGATTCATTCAATTCATGGTTGGAAATCATACTTAATATTATTTTGAAGAATGTGTTTTTATGTATATATTTACATCATTGTTGCCCTCCCCCTCCCTCTTTTGCTTCCATAGAAATGTATTATATTTTCCCTTTATACGAAGCTACAAATCAACCACTACTTTACACTGGGTGGGGGGGGGGGGTAGCAACTAGACTTGCTTTAAATCCTCAATACCCAAGGTTGCACAAGCGCTCAATTTTGAAATTGGGAAACATGTATAGGGACTCCTTTTGCCGTGTAAGGGCCCGTGAAAAATCGGGCAAAGGCTCAATTTATGATTAGTTTTTCTAAGTGCTGTGGATTCTATTACAGAGACAGTTAAGGATCGGAAAAATACACACATTTTTAATTTACGTCAAAGCACTTTATAAGTATCTTTAAAGCCAGCAAATCTAAGGATCACTGCTATATAACTTTCTTGCGTCCTTAATCCTTTAGTTTATTTCCCTTCCAAAAATCTACCATTTCCTGTCAATTAAATTAAAGGAGTTTGGAGAAAAGATATAAGTGTATTTATTTAGTACATAACATACGCATCTCAAATACGAAACAATGAAAGATATATTTCATATTTAAAAAAATTCTTCATTTTAAAGTAAATTAAGAGAACGTAATGGAGTAAAACTAACTAAACGCTTTTCGGCAGAACAAAATATCAATGGAATGAAATAATACATGATATTTAAGTTGATTTAAAATAAATAACAATTGCTTATTTGTGCACGAATTCGAATTTTTCTCCAAATTTTGGAATTTCTTTTTCTTATTCATTTTCCCCCTTTTCATTCTAAAACATTATCTCACGGGACAATAAAGGAATGTATTCATGTTCAGTTGTGTAAACAATGATATAACATATGTAGGATCATTTATAAATATTTGCTGGAAGTTTCATTATACTTTTCTAATAAAATACATTCAGATGTGGAATTGTGTTTTTATTATTCGATGATTTTTTTGCTCATGAACTTTGAGTTTCTGGATTTTTAGCGCTCCAGATGAATTCCATATGTTCAACCTTTGAAACCTACAAGGTGTTGGAAAAAATTTTGCACACCCACAAAAAATTACAAATTTTTGTCATTGCATAGGCTTAGCTGAATACATTGAGGTACTAAACAAGAGATATTCAACCTTTACTTCACTCAAAGCACATATACCTAACTACTAGTTCACACCTAAACGGTAATGAAAATTAATTTAGATTATAAATTTTTCTAGTGTTTGATAACGTTGATGAATTTCTTGGAAGAAACAGTCAGATCTTTGGGTTCCTTGTTCTTGACAACACACACAGCTTACAAACAACAGCTCATAAAAAAGTGAAAAAAAAAAAAAAAGAAAGAATGCTGATAACACGAGCCTGTTTTTTTCTTCTTCTTCTTACTTTTTTTACATGAACTCTTAAAAGTTCTGTTATATAATTTTAACGTGCTGAGAATTGGAATTGACAATTGGTTATTTCTATAACGTCAGATTTTCTTGCAAAATCATTTACAATGCATAGCAAAATTATGTAAATTTCATCACAAACGTATTCATAAACATTTTTTTAAGAAAAAAATAGTATTCTAAGTACATAACTTGCTGAATTTAGTCATATAATTTAACTTTGGCCTTACGAAAATCATGCTGTGAGGACATAAAATTATTTTAAGGAAGGAGCAAAGTTAATTTGATACAAAATAAAAAACATTTTCAGTTAACTTTGAAGATAATGTTAATAAATATTTGATTCTGTAATTACTTTGCAATGAAGTAACATTTGAAGAATAATCATTTTTTTTATTAATTTTTATGAATGAATGATTCATTGATAGCGACTCTCCAAGAATGTCTCAAGACAATAAAAAAAAAAGTTTTATTGCAGTACTAATCTCTGGATTGTTCAGATGAGCAAAAACTTCAAGAAGTTCTTTTCACCAGAACAGAAATCCAAAAAAATCTAACTTAAAAAAAAAAAGGAAATAAAAATTATTTAAGGACCAAAAAACAAATTAGTAGAAAAATTCAAGCAGTGAGTGGTTGGAAATCAGGCAACAATCATGAAAATATTTTTTTTTTAATCAGCAAATAGCAAAAATATGATCCAAACTAGTGAAAAAACATGGAACAGCTAAGTCAGTAAATAAATTTTACCAATTCCACAGAATGTGCAAACTTATAAAAAAGCGAGAACTAGAGGAAGAGAGAGAGAACAGTTTTAGCAATTTATTACTCTTATTGAAATTAAAAGATTGGTCGAAATTCAAATGTTAAGCTACAGGAGACTTGCTTTCTTTTTTTTTCTTTATCTCAACTCATAAAGGAATTAACTCACATTGTTGTTAGAAAGTCGAAAGAGATGTATTTGTGCTATGTCTCCGAAAAGAGAACTATCAAGTATGATTGAAGAGGTAGGAATAGACACTTACATAATTGGTCGCATTTTGACTACTAGAGATTACTCTTTTGATAAGTTAGAGATAGGCAATGCCATTCTTTTACAAGATTCGTTCACCAGAAGACCGTTCATTGCTTTGATCTATTCATTGAGCTTGGTCATTTAAAAAAAGTTATGGGTTATCTTTCTGCGAGAGTTACTCATGTAATTGAAAATACTTCAGTGGATCAGTAATATTCATTTCAGGAAACGTCCCTAAAATTACACATAAGAAAATATGCAATAAAAATTTTGTTAAAAATATTTCATTTGGGTTTAGATGTATGAAACGATTATAGTTCATTTTGTAAGATCGTCTCGGTGGCAGAGGGGAAAGATATTGGTTTCCTTGACAAAGTCACAGATTCAATTCCAGTATGCTACAAAATTAAATACTTAGGTAAATAATATTTTGTGACGTCACAAAAAACGCAAAATTGATCTTAAGTAACTAAAAAAACTATTGGTAGCTCACACACACACAGCTGACGGGACCGGATAATTTAATAATAAAAAAAAGAGGACTCAGAAAAGTATTAGGGAGCTTTAAAGGTTTTCCTAGGTATCCATTCGAAAACACTTACTCTAATTAATAACTCTTATCAAAATTCTCTAAACAAGGAATATAAAATTAGTGACTTGGATGTCGTCAAGCAAGCTAAAAGCAAAGCCAAATTAATTTGGATAGTATTACACACGGATGTTACAGAGCAAGGGTTGGAAAATGGGTTCCAAAGAGAGACAATGGGCATCACACAGTAACCACAGCTGTCTTGGCAATAAAACACCAAGTTTACCACCTTCGTGATTTATACTAGTAATACAGAAAACACTACAATAGTTGAAGTTATGAAACCATGGCAAGTTAACACCCGCACATTTTCGTGGTCCCTTGGGGTGTCGAGTTACCAAGGTTCTACTGTACTTGTTTTGTTTGCACTCATTCATTACAGCAAAAAAAGCTATCCGTTATTGCAATATCCGAAGGTTTTTATTATTTCGAAAAGAAAAAATATATTAGGCGTATTTACATGACAGTAAACTTTTAAGTCTAATTTGTTTTCTGGCCTCATCTCCCATTTTGTGCTAGAGTCGGTGCTGCATTTGGAAGGGGGAGCTATCCCTTTTTTTGTTTCACAGAAAAAAAGAATGCAACTGTCATGTAAATTGATTTTAAAAACCTCTCCTTTGCTTTAATTTTTTTTTTTACCTCCCCCTGCCCTCTATCCCCAGATTAGTCTCCTGGACATTTTTTACAATTACAGCACTAACTAGAGTGATCCTTCTGATTTTGAAAGTAACCCAAAGTTTTAAAAAAAAAAGTTGTTAGAAACTTATTTGTAAGTTTCGCTTTGTTTTGGTTAAACTATGGCAACAAAATTTCTAAACAACATTTTTTTAGTTTTATAAAAATTCTAATACTGCTCTAGACATGTTGAATAATAATATAATGGTTTATCTAACAAAAGCAGCAGAGCATGACTCCAGTTTGAGCTCTCTAAAAATTTTCAGTCGCTCAATTCATTAACATAAATGAGATATTTTATTCCTGGAATTCAAATCTCACCAGCATTTAATATTCGAATGTAAGGAACTGTTATGTATCATAATATGAAGTATCAATTTAAGAAAACTTTTTTACTTGGAAAAGTATTTTATTAATCTTAAGAGTTCAAAGCATCTCGAAACCTAAGGCCAATTTTTAATCTTCTAATGAATCCAAGGAGTCTATGCTTTCTTCAATTATAAGAAAGCTGAAGCCATTTTTGATATTTAAAAACAAATCAATCTTTACAATCAAAAAATTTCGACTCAATTTATACAAAAAAAAATCATTGTAAAAATATTTCATAATTATAGCAAATGTTATCTTACAAAAGTTTAACAAGATGTTTAAACAGATTTCGCTTCACAAAAATAAATGGTTAGTGATGAAAAGTTGAGAGTTTCTTAATTAAAAAAAAAAAAAAAAATGCTGATGTTCAGCCCTATTAAATATTTACCCATGCATTGCCCTAATTCTTTTTTTTTTTTTCTAAATTCTAAAATTTGTAGAGTTAAATAAAAGAACATGAAATGTGGTTGGTATCTAATCTTATGAAAAACAGTGCTAAAAGCGCAATTTCGCAAAAAACTGCAGACATAATTTAGGGTTTCAAGACAATCTTTAATAATACTTAATGTGAAGTCATCCAACCAAAGTCAATTATGGATGTCAAGCCACTTCTGTTGTCAAATGATTTTCTATTCATAAGCTCGCACATTTTTGTGAGAAAAGAAAAGTACCAAGAAATCCAGAAATAAACGTTTCCTTTTTTTTTTTTTTTGCAAATTTATTTTTTAACCTCCTTTTTCTTACTATTACTTTGTTACACAGAGGTACTTTATCTCCTATATTAAATATTAACATGAATGACAGTATGAGAAAACAAAACAAAAAAAGAAAGAAAATGTAAAAGTGAATGTCTTGGAACTTATTTTTTTAAACTTTTTTTATTTTTTTCTTACAACAATTCCAATGATAACTGAGTTAGGATTGAGTAACTTAAGTTATATGGTACTCACAAAATGAAACATCTTTAAAACTTAGTAGTTACTTTGACAAGTACCTTATTTTGCGTTGAAGATTATGTATGAATTATGCAACAATTGGTGTACAAGAAACAACAAAGGAAATTCACATCACATGGCAATTTGATATCCATTTTATTCAACAACAGGGATATAATAAGCAGATTCAAACTTCTTTTTCATAAACTCCAAAAAATCAACACCGTTGTTTGATTGATATACAGAAACAAAAACTTCTCAAAAACATAACGAAGACAACTAGTATTGAGAAAATCTTTGGACATAAATTTGATTAAATATTTGAAGTAAAAACAGTAAAGAAGAAAATAAGAAAGTTCCAAAATCTGAATAAAAGTGAATATTCAATGAAGAAAAACCAATTAAATGTATCATAAATTTTCATGAAATAAAGAACAAACAGCACAGACTTTTTTCCCCCCTTTTACTTTTTAAAAAATCAACGAGGGTAATAAAAACATTCTTAAAACAGAATAAATTTCAACAGTGACACATAATTTGAAATCATTAACAACTATTTACAAACAACAAATGGGGATAGCGCCAATGCGTTTTGCAACTTAATTTAAAAATTACAATAGTTTATAAAAATCTGAATTAAACAGCTGAGAATACCATTCACTTTTATCACATCTTTAAACAGATATATACAATGATTTTGATTAAAATTCGGCTCTTAAATAAATCCAACCAGTTAAAAGATAAAATTTTTTATCACAAGGTTCAATGTTTTTAGCACATTTTTTGCTGTCTCTGAATAAAACTGCTAGATTGCAGAAAAAAAGCACTAACTTTCTAAATGCTGCACTTGAAATGTAACTCAAAAGTAAAATGTATATTCAACTGGTGTTGACTCCTTTTCGCCTGCAGATGAAATTTTCTCTGTCTAGAACTACTGACGGTTGGTGTCCATATCCACAAGGCGTTCTCTTTCTTTCCTCTTCTCCTCCTCGACCATCTTCAAGGCAGCTTCCGGAATGTGACCTTCATCAAGGGCCCTGGCCCACTGTGTATACTGAAAATAGCAAAACAGTCGCAACAGTGCAAATATGTTAAAATTTAAAGTTCACACTAACTTCATTGTAAACTACATGAGGCATTTTGTATCAAAATCAACTTAATCCATGCGTTATCAAATATTTCATACTTTTTGGTGAGCACTTTATTAAGTATTTGGAATGAATCCAGCTCAATCAGATTAAATCTAGTTTTGTTTCAAAAAGAATTTAATTCATGACTGTTTTTTGTCTCGTTGGTAAATTTTCAAAAATACACATTAAGCTGGTTTTTGTCCTGACTCATTTGTCTTTAGAATCAGGCGTTAATGTTTTCATATTAGGAACAGAATAGCTAGCTAAGTTTTAAATACAGCTGGACCCACTTATAGAGAGTTTTACCAATGTTTAGGATCCAACAAGGAAAAATTCTTGTTTGTATGGTTTAATGTTATTCTCTTAAATGTTGTACACAGCGCCTCCACAGCCACGCAGAGAGGGGGGAGGGGCATGATCCAGAACAATAGCACTATGAGTTACAAGGGAAAAATATTTTTCAGATTTTGATAGAAGGGTGGAGTGCGCACTTAAAATACCTTTAGTCTATGTGTGTTACTACTTATTTTCATTGCATTTTTCTTCACAATTCGGATTTCAAAGAGAAAATTAAAAGAAATGAAGTGAAAGCGAAGTTGCTTAACAAAGCCAAGCACTGCTACCAGACGTCTATGGTACTAAACCCCAAACAGAAGTCTTAAAACAGACCAGTAGCTGAAGCAAAGTTCAGCAAACACCTAATGGGAATATCATGAATCTCCCAAGGTTCGAGCAAGTGACGACCCAGGTGTTCAAACCTATAGGCGGAGTACACTTTACAATCACACAAAATGTGTGAATTAAAAGCAAAGATTACAAAAAAAAAAAAAACCCTGAAAAACATCAGCATTTTCCTATAGATTTCAATGTTGCCAATTCAGGGACAGGTAACTTGTGGAAATCAGGGCAGTGGACTAAATTAAATGAGGAAATAAGAAAATGCTGATAGAACTGAAATCAGGTGCAACATTCCTTAAATATGTTAGCAGGTTTGTAAGTCAACAACTTTATGAGAGAACCACTGCTGAAAATTTTATTCTTTCAAAAATGTAAAAAGTTTTACATCAAGAGGAAAATTTTGTTTGCGAAAGATACGGTGTAAATAAAACTTCTTGTAAAAAAATGAAAAAATTTGTTGGGTGAAAAAAATTTGGTTTTCACCTATCAACTGTCTCGACTACATTAAAAAATAAACACTCAGTGTTAAAAGCTTTTGAGTCGAATGTAACTGTTTGCAAGCAGTGGTTGGAAAAACTACATTTCTTTTGTAGCGAACTACAACTACAACTACTTTGTTATAAATGTAGTTAACTACAACTACTTTTTTTTTATTGTAGCGACTACAAACTACTTTTGCATTGTAGTCGCTAATTCGCTACTTTTTAAAAAATAAATAAATAAAAAGCCTACACTGTTTGAGGATTGACCGAGAAAATCCGAAAAGTGGTTTACATTAATAAATTAACTAATTTTAATATGGAATAGATTTATTTATTACTTTTCCTTTTTGTTAATTTTTTTTTTTTTTTTTTTTTGCTAAAATTTGTTCTTTTTATATTTTTTTTTGAATTTTTACGAACATTCGCCACACGAAAGGATTCAAAACTTGAAAGATTGAAAGAATTCAACCTTCAATCTTTTTTTTAATTTCTTGCCAGGGAATATTGAGGAACCAGAAAATTATTGGAAGGAATATAAAAATTATAATGTCAAATAAACCAATGACATCAAACAGACAGAATGTATTTCGTCAAAATGATGTATCTAAGGATCAGCTCATATTTTTATAGTTCTTATGTCTCATTATGTCCGCTGCTATACCTGTGCAAGATTTGCACCAGTCAGAGTCAATTAAACCTTGTTTTTTTCCTTCGTTCTCTTAAAAAAAATTCATTTTTTTAATATATTTTTTAATTTAAAAGTAGTTTTCAGAAATTGCTACAAACTACTATTTTTTTTGTATCGAGCTACTCACTACTCTACTTTTTTTTAAGTAGTGTGCTACACTACAAACTACTAAAAATGTAGCTACTACGGTAGTTTCTTTACTTGTAGCGCGCTACTTTCGACCACTGATTGCAAGGGATTGGAGAAATGCAAAAAAGATTTAAATGAAACATAATTAAAAGAGTTTGTTCATCCAGTTAACAAACCCATTTTAAAATGAATCTTGCACACCTTTAATATAAAATAAAGCATTTAAGAAAAGAAAATTTGATAATATAGATAGTTAAAAATCAGTTTTTATTAATAATAACATGAGGCATACTTCCTGTTAAAAATCAAGATTCAACTAAATTTTTATAATAAACTTTAATTTGGTACATATCCACACTGATCTAAGCAAAACTTAAACATTAAAGTTAAAAGCACTTTAGCAAAAAATGCAATTTAAGCAGTATGCTTGCGTATCCAGAGTTTCTCATTAAAACTGGGTCTGAATGGATCAATATGCATAGCGATGAAAGGACAAAAGATAGAAAAAATTCATCGTTTCACAATCAAATATATTAAAGTAACACTGGTCTGTGAATTTAAAATTTTTGAAAAATATATACAGTGAACCCTGTGTAAGTTGACCACTTGTGATGCAGTATTTTTGTGTTCAACTTAGACATATGGACAACTTATGGAAGGTGGGTTAGTGAAAACTTTCTTTTAATTTTTGCATCAGGCATTTATTTTTTAACTAATTGAACTCCATTTCATTTTTGAACATTACTTTAAAACAACTTTTTATTCAAATATTTTTAGCAATTATTTATGAGAATAATATACAAATATCAAGTTTCAGCAAATCTATTCTTTAAAAAAATATCTTATTGTGTATGAAAAGTTACTTAATATTAGCAGTTCCTAAAAATTTATAACCAGTCAAAAATTACTTAAATTCTTCGTTCTATTTTGTCCGATACGCATTTATAACCATGACAGTTTACTTCTTAACAAAATAATTTCTTATTAACGTTTGTCTCATTTTCTGGGACCGATCAACAGCTCAATGTTTTTCGATGAAAACATAAATATCCATAGGTTTTTCAAAAATGTCTACTTGCTTATTTGAGACAAACTATTCGTCTATTTGAGGAAATGCTGGTCTGATATCATAGCATTAAAAATATCCCTGGGGATCTGGACACTGAACTGCTTTTTTACAGTAAGGAATTATATTTCTCATATGGCTCCAGATATTTTTTGGATACGAACTTCAAAGCTGAAGTTTGAAGGGTGTCTGTCGTCCGAAATATTTTCTTGAATTAAAAAGTACACTCGTAAATTCAACATTTTCCTATTATAATCCAGCTGAAAACTAAAGAAATAAATACAGTAGAGAACCAATTATCCGGGATGTTTGGGACCACAGCTATCCCGGATGACTGAATTTCCCAGTTTTCTGAATCGTTACGAAGTGATATTTGCCAATTGTTTATAAAACCCAAGTTACTATAATAAATAGTAATGCATCTTAAAATCTGAAGAGAAAACGATCCAGAAGTGCTTATAGATATTACGATATTAAAAATTTCTGAGCTATAAGCCACTTATATGGTATTTATGAAGAAACCGTTCATATTCATTTCACTATTTCAAAAGAAAAAAAAAATTGCCGAAAATGCGTATTTTAAAAAGTGGCGGAAAAATTGACAAAATGTTGCCGGTTTTCTGGTTTCCCGGTATTTTGGTTCCCGGATAAAAGGTTCTGTACTGTATTGTTGCCTTCTAATGCAATGTTTTATTGAATGGTTGTTGAATAAAGCTGTTTCGAGTGTAAGTGATGGCGAAATGTGCAGAAAATGCTGAAAACCAAATCCGCTAATTTTCTGTATAGTTGATCGAGGAATCCAGCGATCGTTAAACGCATGAAAGGTCAATAAGGCTGCAAGAGCTTTAAAATATAAAAAAAACTTTTTAAATTTAAAGACTATTTCTGTCCGTTAATTCGCACTAAAAAGTATGACTACTACTTTTTCTGTACTTGCTTCTGTCATGGTTTTCACATTTTGCTTCTGGTTGCAGAGTTAAATTCAGCCGCATGAACTTTAACGCACTTCCACTTTATAGTGGAGCAAGAAAGATTCATGCTGCCAAGGTTCAACTGCAAAGGTTTGGCTTACGTGGTTTTGAGTTGAGTACAATCCTTGGCCGGACTAAGACTTGGAAGCTTTAAATCCGACTGAAATTGTTGGAGATAAACCTTGCAATATTAAAGCAAAAGAAGAAATGAAACGAATGGGATTAGCTAACAATCCACATATTAGTCAAGTTCAAAAATTTGCTTAAGTGACTTATTAATAAAGGTTAAGGGCTGCAGAAAATGCATTGGAAGTTCTTTAAATCGAACATTACTCTTGATGGCGTTTGAATCAAAGCAAGTTGATAAATTAACAAATTTGGAAACGAAATATTCTCATGAATAAAAAATAAAGTGTTCGTGAATAGCATTTTTAATAGCGTTTGTTATTTTCTCGGTGAATTATGCTTAACGGCGTTTGTCTTTACGCAATTCTAAATAAATTTTAAAACGAAAAAACTTTAAAATAAAATATAAAAAAAACGATTTTAATTTAAAGACTATTTCTGTCCGCTAATTCGCACTAAAAAGTATGAAATAAACTAAGTATTTTATATGGTGATTATAGTGCTCAGAAATTCCAGCTCATCTTGATATATTTATATTTACGTTAATGCTAAAGCAGCCAATAAAGTTTAAATGAAAAATTTAAGAAATAGGTGGTATAGTAAAAGCTATTCGTCATAAACAGTATACCGCCTATTTCTTAAATCAAATTTTTCATTTAAACTTTATTGGCTGCTTTAGCATTAACGTAGATATAAATATATCAAGATGAGTTGGAATTTCTGAGCACTATAATCACCATATCAAGTACTTAGTTTATTTCATACTTTTTAGTGCGAATTAGCGGACAGAAATAGTCTTTAAATTAAAATCGTTTTTTTTATATTTTATTTCAAAGTTTTTTTGTTTTAAAATTTATTTAGAATTGCGTAAAGACAAACGCCGTTAAGCATAATTCACCGAGAAAATAATAAACGCTATTAAAAATGCTATTCACAAACACTTTATTTTTTATTCATGAGAATATTTCGTTTCCAAATTTGTTAATTTATCAACTTACTTTGATTCAAACGCCATCAAGAGTAATGTTCGATTTGAAGAACTACCAATGCATTTTCTACAGCCCTTAACCTTTATTAATAAGTCACTTAAGCAAATTTTTGAACTTGACTAATATGTTGATTGTTAGCTAATCTCATTCGTTTCATTTCTTCTTTTGCTTTAATATTGCAAGGTTTATCTCCAACAATTTCAGTCGGATTTAAAGCTTCCAAGTCTTAGTCCGGCCAAGGATTGTACTCAACTCAAAACCACGTAAACCAAACCTTTGCAGTTGAACCTTGGCAGCATGAATCTTTCTTGCTCCACTATAAAGCGGAAGTGCGTTAAAGTTCATGCGGCTGAATTTAACTCTGCAACCGGAAGCAAAATGTGAAAACCATGACAGAAGCAAGTACAGAAAAAGTCTTTAAAAAAAGAATTTCTATTGATATTAATACAATGGGAAGCTGCAATTAACAATTACTATACCGTATTTTAAACAATGAAACCTTTCCAAAAAAGGAAAAAAAAACTTGTTCACAGAAACGAATTTATTTCATACACTTAGAAAATCCCATGTTTAAGGTCAAAAACTTGTTTCTCACCCTTTCCTTAATTTTTCTTTATTTTTAAAACATTATCGAAAATTGTGCTCCACCTCCATTTTTTTGAATGTGAGCATCTTATGCCTTGTGAATAATATTTTTTTTTTTTTTGGTTTTTAAATTATTTTTTTCACTAGTACTTTTTAATATTTCGACATTTATAAGCATCTCTAAAACCCTTCTTATTTTAAGATACCTAACTATTTACTATACTATAGCAATTTGGATTTGATAAAAAATTGGCAAACATCGCTTTTAGCGATCTAGAAAAATGAGAAATTCAGATATCTAGGATAGTGATGGTCCCGGACATCCTGGATAATTGGTTCTCTACTGTATATCTTTATATATATATATAACACATACTCCAAAAGGTATGTGTCAGGGATGAACCTCAGAAACTACCCAACCGATTTTGTTCCAATTTTTACAAGGCGCAGGTTAGATAAGGGAAGGTTGTAAGACTAGATCAGAAAAAATTCGATTATCAGCTTTTTTTAAAATTTGAGATCTAAATTTTTGACCTAAAAATGGCTCTATTTATAGAAATAATAATTGTATCGTCTTGATCTTGGTCTCATAGGAAAGAATACAAAAAATCCTATAATAAGACATTTTTTATCAACGGTGCTGGGAAGAGGATATTAAATCACGTGAAAACGACTTATACCTGCTTAAAGTTTGTAAAATCAATTTTTTATACAGGGTATCTGCTCAACCTGGACTTTTCAATTCCATGACTTTCCCTGACTTTCCATGACTTTTGCGAACTATTTTCCATGACTAAAAAACGAACTCTGCTTTGTTTTTGGAAAATTATGCACTTAATATTCTATCTTGCAAAGCAAATGACCAAACATGCCGACTGCGTTTCACAGCAACAGAAGTCCGTTCGCTTTTGAGGTCAAAAAACGATCTTTTCCTACCGACACCCTCCTCCCCACTCCTCCCCACCGTGCTTGTCCTCAAACGTACTTTCATGTAGCAATGAATTGTCTGTCCATAAATTTTACTGTAAGTTTAGATCCTGATATGAGTGAGGCGAAATCTGACTTCAAAACGGAACTCGTTGAGTTCCTGCCCCCCCCCCTTACCTACACGATTCTTTAAAATTCAACATCGTTTTTTAATTTGTTTTTCTTTTGCATAAAACTCCTCGAAAGAAAAAGATTCAAACAAGTTTTAAAAGAAAAAGGAATAAAATGAAGCGGGTAGGGGGGAGGAGACCAAATCTGCCTATGCCGGGGAAAAAACCATCAAAAAAAACCATCGAGTCTATCTTTTTGTCGTTCAAGGTCATATTTTATCAGATGACGGAGTCCGCGCACATGCGCAGTTACACAAAATTCGCCGCCACTCACGGTTTTAACGTTGAGAATTCATCTGATTGGTCAACACAATGCAACTTGTTGGAAATTGTAATTGACAAATCAGATTGCACCCAATAACGAAGTAGAATGACGGCGGAAGTGTTTTCGTTCTTCCGAGATCGCGGGAAAAATTTCAATCGGTCCGGAGTGCTAAAATCCATGATAAACAGTCAGTTTCCATGACTTTTGGACATTTTTCCCTAAAATCCATGACTTTCCATGACCAATTTCGATCATATTTGAAATCCATGACTTTCCCTGACTTTCCATATGCGCGGACACCCTGTTTATAGCTGTTGCCATTTTGTTCAAAGGTGAAAAGATTGACTTCGACATTTCAATACGAAGAGAACTTAGCCAAGGCTTAAGTCGATATTTGCAGTTTTCGGGATTACGCTTAAACTTTTTGAAGCTTGTTCTCCAAATCAAAGAAAAAGAATAGTCTCTGGGAAGGAACTGTTGTTCTTTGCAAATTAAACAGTATTTTACTGAATATTTAAAACAAGTATTTAATGCCGCCATCATTAAATTTTCAACAATGATCGTTTCGTTCTCACATTTTCGGTAACGTTGCTCTACAGTTACTGCTCTCAATATTTGGCGTCATAAAGTTTGGCAACAATCGGGTAATCTACCAAACCTCCTAGCCAGTGAAACCTTTCTTATTTGAGGATCATTGATATACTTTAATCACATCGACATGGTGAGTTGTGTATTTTAATGTAAAAAATTCATTTGTGGAAGGATGGTTTTTTTCATTTCAAGGTGGAAAGAGAAATATACATAAGTTCCAATGACTTGGTTTTTTTTTAAATTTATAACATGAGCACAGGCCGTGCGGGTACTGCAAGTATATATATAAAACTCAATATACAGGGTGTTTCGTTTCAACGTGCATGACCTTCATTTTGGCAAACGTTCTTCCCCCGATGCATATTCTCGATGGCAAAATGCTCAAAATCAAGTGCAGAATTAAGATGATAAAAGTTTGAAGTAACATAAAAAAAATTAGCCAAAAAATACTAAATGTAGCTTTTCAAACGGATCCTAGGCCCCCAAACTCATATTTAGGGAAATCAAGAGCAGAAAAAGAACAATAGAAACAAAAAGTTTGACAGTAGTATGACCAATATTCACCCTAATATGAAATACAGCATTTTGTAACTTAAACTACTTTATACTCGCTGTCAATAACACATATTGGTGAAAAAGTAACACTTACGGCTTAAGTAGAATGACACCCGGTCACTCTACTGAAAGGGCGATATGTTTCGATCTCACTTTCTGCAAGGCCACTTTGAGTTTTAATCACAATTCTTTCAAGTTTTTTTTGAGTTGGAATTATTTTTGAGCCTTTTCTTAAATATTTTAGGGGACCTGGAGTCCATATGAAAAGCTAGATTTCTTATGTTATATTAAAAAAATTTTTTGTTTCAGAATTTTAATATCTTAACTCAGCACCTCATTTTGAGCATTTTTGCAATTGGAAGTATGCATCCAAGATGAGCGATTAACGAAAATAAAGACTGGGCAGGTTAAAATGGAACACCTTGAATAAACAAAGAGTGAGAGTACACAAGTGTTTTATTATTAGCAAAAACAGGGTTGCAACGTGCAAAAGGTTGGGAAATATTTGTTTTAAGGATGAAAATCACTGTAGCCAGACTGCACAAGCAATTCCGGTGAGAAAAAAGTGCAATATTCACCAGCGTTTAAACTTTTATCATTGAACTATGGTGTAGCTTCTGAAAAAAAAATCATTAAAATGCTATTTTAATCTGTTTTCATTACGGCTTAACAAACATAAAATGGACGATAAACCAAGAGGAGCACATAATTTGCATAAAAGTTTGAAAAAATTTTAAATAGCAAAAACCAAAAAGGCTTTTATTCACATTTGTTTCAGATAAATAATAATAAGCAGAACAAATAGTTGTGAAGTTAATGAAGTCTGAGTAACTATAAGAAAAACTTTTTTAACAAACAAATAGGCAGACCACTGAAAATTGAAACAAATCACATTACCACTTCCAATTCCTTTCTAAGTTGCAAGACTGCTTTTTCCCTGTCAGCAACCAGCTCATCCAAGTACTGGTAGCGTATCTTCTTTCGAGCTCGACATTCCCTCGCACTCTGTCGACTTCGCTCCAACTTAGCCTTCATGTCAATCTTAGCCGACTTTCTACCAGGCTTTCGACCCTTGCGACCTTCTTTCCTATCCTCCTTATCAGGACTCCCCTGAAAACGAGATTGATATAAAGTTATTATTGGCATGGTAATTAGAACAGAAGTATTTCATTTACATACCCAGTATTTTTAAAAGAAACATTAACAATAAATTTTAGTTTAAAAACCAAGAGAAAAGCAGTCAATTTTACATTAGAAAATGGGGGGGAGGGGGACAGTACATTACAATATGGGGTTGATTAAGATGACTAAGTCTTCAAAATTAAATTCTAACTTATATTCACATAAATATTTCTCAAAAAAATAAATAAAACAGAAATATTAAAAATAAAGGCTTCACATGCAAAAGACACCAAGTACATTTTTGTTTTACCGTTTTTTCTAATGCCCCATTACACAAAATAAAAATGGTTTTGCAGTGTGTACATGAAAATGTCAAACACTACAGCAAAATGACAATGTTTTAACAAAGAAAGGAAAAAAACTATTAAATTTACCAAGATAAAAAATAAAATAGCAAGTTATCAACACTCTTTTCCCAGCTCTACTAATAATAAAGCTGAAGGTGGGTCTGCCTGTCGTGTGATCTGCGTAGTGCCAAAACCGTTCGATCGATTTTCTTAAAATTTGGCACAAAATTAGTTCGTAGCATGGATGTGTGAGTCTCGAAGCGTTTTTTCGAAAATTCTATTTCGTTCTTTTTCTATTCTAATTCGTAGCTCATTTTTCTTACATATTCAAAGAAATACACTGCTCGACATTGAAAATGCAACACCAAGAAGGAGTGGTCAGAAATTCATGCAAATTTTACCGTAGACGCACGTCACTGAGTTATGCAAATGATATGAAATGCGCAGCTCTCCGACGCACGTGAAGTAAGATATAAGAGAATGAAGTTGAAAAGTGGGCTATGTTCATGTTGGTTCTTCTGCCAGACTAATTATCGGAGAAATTTGGTTTTTGTCTCGAAGGATACGTGTGATAGGAGGAAATGCCACGCCGTCCTCAACGAAGACACTTCCGGCATATAGACGACTTTACAAGGGGTATGGTGATCGGACTGAGAAGGGGACGTTGATCCATACGTCAAATTGCAGCTGATACCCACATGGATGCAAACACTGTGCATCGGCCGTGTCGGAGATGGTTGGAAAGAGAAAATGTAGCCACATTGAGGGGTGCAGGTGCAGCCAGAGTGACGTCAGATCGCTTGGATCGACGAATTCACCGACAAGCTGTGGCGGACCCGCAAGTCACTTGTACGTCGATTTTGCAGCACGTGCAAGGTACCCTGGATGTTCCTGTGTCGACCAGAACCATTTCCCGTCGACTGGTTGCACGTGGCCTGCAATCACGGCGCCTGCTAAGAAGACTGCCATTGACCTCACAGCACAGACTCCAACGTTTGGAATGGTGCCGGACCAGAGCGACGTGGATGGCAGAATGGCAAACCGTAGTGTTCTCAGATGAATCCCGCTTCTGTTTGTCCAGCGATAGTCATCGCATACGTGTGTGGCGTCGACGTGGAGAAAGATCGAATCCGGCAGTAACTGTGGAACGCCCCACAGCGCGACAACGTGGCATAATGGTTTGGGGCGCTATTGCATACAATTCCGTATCATCTCTAGTTCGTATTCGGGGTACTATGACGGCCCAACGATATGTAGATAATGTACTGCGGCCGGTGGCAATCCCCCACCTTCAGGGTCTGCCAAATGCAATTTTTCAACAGGATAACGCCCGGCCTCACAGTGCTCGAATCAGCCAACATGCTCTACGAGGTGTACAGATGCTTTCCTGGCCACCATACTCTCCTGACTTGTCACCAATCGAACATGTGTGGGACGTGATTGGACGCCGTTTGCAGAACCTGTCACTGCCTCGTTCAGAGGACGAACTGTGGCAAATGGTTGAAAGGGAATGGAGTGCCATCCCTCAGGACACCATCCGCAGGCTTATTGACTCCATGCCTAGACGTGTTTCTTCGTGCATCGCTGTCCGCGGTGGTCCTACTTCTTACTGAGCCGACGCCGTCCTCGCTCTAAATTTTGCTTATTTATTTTGAAATAAATATCACTTATTGTTCCATGCTGTCTCTGTCTTCTTACCAAATTTCATCAATTTCTGACCACTTCTTCTTGGTGTTGCATTTTCAATGTCGAGCAGTGTATTTCATACACATTTTCAAGTCTTATGTCATTCGAAAGCTTAACATTTTCTGCTAAAAGTGATATCAATTAGAAGTTTCTACGAGAATTTAGAAGAGCTGTAATAATTGCTTTTAGAATCCCGGAAATTCAAGGCTTACCTAGAGCAAAGCAAGCCAAACGATTCTAAAATGGTTAAGCTTAAGAAAAAATTTGAAAATAAAGATAAAATGAATTATTTTATCACAACCGGAAGGGAACTTTTCATGTTGTTACCATGGTTACGTTTTAATACCTTTTTTCGTTTCGTTCTTTTTCCCTTAAGAATTTTCAAAATAGATTTGTTTTTGTGGAAATCCTAACTCTTTGCCTTGTTAAAATGAGTTATTTAACTGTTAAAACATCGTCTGTTTTTATCTTCTCAGTTTTTAAGGAATTGAAACTCGGTAAATTATAAAAATTTCATATAAATTGCGATATTGCAACGTTCTTTCTAAAGTGTGTCATTTCGGAAAATGTATTTTTTTTTTTGAAGTTAGGAAAGAAAACTTTCTTCTTCTTTTAAACTTTGGTAAGATTTCTGTTGGTTTCTGTGAGCAACAAAATTGTTCTTATTTTCTCTTTTGGCTTATTTTTGTGCACCTCTATTGGGGTTGCATTCAAATGTCCCCAAGGGGGTGTTTTACCCCTTTTATGGGGTAAATCAGTGTTAATTTCAATGCAAACAAAAGTGATATGAATTGGCGCGACCACTAGGCGATATATCGCCAACTGCTCGCGCCACTTTGGCCGGCAAGTGCTTGAGGCCAAGTTGGCGAAAAAAATTATTTTTTTTAATTTAGGTTCAATTTGGCACTATTGGCGATATTTTATGAAAAATCCACAGAATGATGTTAAAATCGGCGATATTCAGGAGATAAATCCAGAGGTGGCGCTAGGAAATGCCCGACAGGGGGGCAAGCTTGCCCGACAGGGGGGGGCACAGGTATAATTTAAAAATTAAAAGTCCCCCCCCCCCCCCGTTCTCCAGTGTTTTAATTTTTTATGGAGCATTCGCATAAAAGGTAATCATTCTGACCATAAACCCAAAACAAAACAGTACAAGTATTAGGAATAAATTAAAAAAAATAAAAAAATCCAGACCCTAAGTGCCGACCTCATATTAAAACGAACTACACTGATCAAAAAGCATTTTAAATTTAAATACATTCAGTTGTTTTCAAGAGGACCAGATAAACGCGGAAAAGGAACGATAATCCTTACTAGTAAATTTGATAGTCGGCAAAAGCAGAATAAAGAGGGAAAATTGAATATTCTTTTAAAACCTCATACTAAAATCAATTACAAGTATTTTAATTGTTAACAAATATAAAATGGCAACAGAAAAACATTTTAAATCACTGAGTTTTCTTTCTTCGTGGGCCAACAATGACATCGGCTTCCAATTGCGTAAATTTAAGGTTTAGCCGCATTTTCTAAAAAAAGTTAGCATTCGAATTCTAAATAACATGGAAGTTTCAAACACATTCTATCAGATGCAGAATTTTTTTTCATTTTGTTACTGTTGTTTTACTTTTCTCTTGTTTTTTTTCTCTTCAAAAATCGTGAAAAACCTTTTAAATATTTTTAATTCATATCTTCGTTAATTAATGTCATTCGAAAACGCGATCTAGCTGAGAACACTCCTTTCAAACAATTTTTTTTTTTTTCGAAATGGTCCATCCGATCAGCCTGTAGAGTGCCACAGACATATCGACAAATACACAGACAAGTCAACCCCTTTCCTTGTTGCGTCGGGGGTTTACAATCAGGATTGAAACTAAACAAAAGGATTAAGATGTACGTACATCTACAATTTTATTTTCCGAAAGAATTTCAGGGATACACAAAACGAAAATATTAAATGATAAAGGAAATGAAAAACAAATAAAGTGTAATTGAACTTAATATATAAAAAGAATTATCTTATAAACTAGTCTGCTTGAGAGTGAAAAATATGAGCGAAAAAAAAGTATCAACACTTTTTTTCCTCACCTCTAAACACAAAGGGTGTAGATTTAATTTTTAACTCGTTGCTATCTAAATGTGTATGTTTTTAAATGAAAGAAAGAAAAAAACGAAGAAAGAAAACACAAAAAAAAAATCAAATTCATACCTATTGATAAAAAAAAGGCATTTTAAAAGTTTATAACACACACTTACCCTGTTACTTCTGGACAAGATTTACAACTGTTCTGTTCTGTTAAATTTCAATTCGTTTAAATTTTGGTTAAGATTTTTTTTTCTCTTGTTAAGAAGTAACTCCGTGAATGAAAAGTTTTAGTGCATCCTGTCACCACGACGTGACGGTGCGAAGGACGAATTTAAACTGGGGAGCAACGCTAGAGGAGCCCGCGGCACTCATTTACGAGAAGAAAAAGGGGTCTCAAGTATCGCTCCTGCTCAGAGGCCCTGTCGCAAAGGCCCTGGAGAGAAACACGTGTCTAGCGGCTGATTTTAAGAAATGAGGTTGAGGCAACTAAACAGCTATTTATTGTTGATGATTATCAGATTCTCAGAAAGTGACAATGTATGTCCGGCCCGTTTGCCATGCTGCTGCAACCCTGATGTTGCAATCGATTTGCGGGTGGGGACAGCTAGTAAGAAAAAAAAAGGAAGATTTGTCCTTTTCAACCTGAACAAAAATAACTTTCTCCAGCAGAACTTACGTTCGTTCTAAAGATATGCGACGACATCTAGCCGATGCATCCTGTTGCTACTAGTCTCCCAAAGGTTCTCGTGTTCAAAATTGGTCTGGAAACGCGTAATTCGTTAAATACTGAGAATATTTTATAAAAAAAAAAAAAATAGTTTTTTTGGTTGAATTATTTTATTGCAAAAAGTTTTCTGATCCGTCGGGATCGGGAAGATTTTCGGCACTTAGATTTCTGTCGGAAAATTTGATCGTCGGATTTTCCCGACGAAGTTAGAAAATTTCCCCGATGGGGGGGCAAGACATTTCCGACGGGGGGGGCAATTGCCCCCCCCTGCCCCATAGCTGGCGCCGCCACTGGATAAATCATTGTAAAACATTTTTTTTGCATTGTTTCGTGGCAGACTAGGGATGTACATGTAAAAATTTGAATTGTTATCTTGCTCACTCCAAGCACTATTTTAGCACTTAAGGCATCTACTAAGAAATTTACACGTAAAAGAAGTAGTGTGGGGTCCATACCAGATTTTTATATCATACTTTGAAGGAATTATAGTTGAATTATAACTAAATAATAATTTTTATATATATATATATATATATATATATATATATATATATATATATATATATATCAATTATTTCACAAGTGAACTTTTAATTTTATACCACGGGCAAAGCCTTGCGGGCAGGGCCTGGTTACCCAAAAGGCTCGGGAAGCTTGAGCTTCCCCTTCAAATTTTTAGGGGGCCCAAAAATGACTGAAAAGCTACAAAAAAATTCAAGTTTCGACTTTTATATTTAGCTTCAAAGAGAGCTGGTTCAATATAATTTGTCCCAACTGTGCTATATTGTACTTCAACAGCTTTTTTTACTCTTAAATCATTTAGATTTTAAATTTGCCAAATATTTTTAGAAATTTTCACCACAACAAAAAGTGGATGGCCCCAAAATGAGACTGAGCTTCCCTTAACCACAGGGGTTAATCGGGCCCTGCTTGCGGGTACCATTAGTTTACGAATAGAATGATTCCTTTTGTCAGAGTTAGTACTTAAAACATAATAGAACTGAAACAAGAATTAAAATAAGTGGTTCAGCGGTGAACTTAATATTTTAAAGTTCAATATAAATCATAAATTCAGAGACCTAAAACCGACTAGTTACAGGTTTAATTTAGTTACCAACACAATCTACTTCATACTGATATATTTCTATTGTTTGAATTTCAGTTATTAGTAGCGTTCCTGTTTTGCGTTTTTCAAAGGGCGCGGCGCCCTGCCCGTTTTTTAAAAAGTGCGTATGCGCCCTGCCCTCCTTCTTCCCGATGAATCGCGCCCTGCCCCACCAGAAAAATGCTAAGGATGAGCCTTGCCCTTTCCGGGGGGGGGGGGGGGGGGGAACGATGTCCAAAGAAACTCTGAAAATTATGAGGGACAGCACTTTCGTTCTCAATCGAATATCAGGAGTGGCGGGGAATGGGGTGACTCAACTCCCCCCCCCCCACACACACATTGCACCTGTTTAAGAAAGCTATTTTTATTCTTTTTGTTTCATGTCCATGAGGGTCTGGTGCACTTCTTATTGAATAACAATATTCCTAATTATAGGGCAATGCTTCGCTTGCTATTCTCCCTTATTTTTTACAAACAAATCTATCTGAAAGATTTTTGTTCATCCTTTCTCTTTTACTGATTCATCTGGTATTTATCTTTTTTTTCTGCAAACAGGCATAAATGAGAATGACGTTGGATCGGCGAGAGAGTGAACGCATGACGTCATGTTGGAATTTAGCAAGTGAAGTTCTCCCTCCAAAATTTATCCAAGCCATAGCTTAAACGCTGGTTTTAAGTTCCTTGAATCAGTGACAACATTGATTTGAAAAGTGCTTTATTATCATCATGGAGATAGAAGAAGGAGAGAAATCTCCTACGTGTGGCAACACCTAAAAACGGCGATAAAATTTCACTTTTCCGCCAGGATCGCTGCAATCTTTACTGTAGACGTTGTTATGGGCAACGAGACGGCGGGGTGCCAAGCTACTGCGTAAACAAATTCAGCTCATGTGTTTGTTTCTTCCGAATTTTTGTTCTCAAGTGAGTTAAAAAATGCAGCTTTGGCTTCTGAACAGAAAAAATACCCTCCTGAAAACAGGTTTCATGTGTACACAAATGGTTCAACTGAAGATGTAAAAGAAAAAATGCTGGTGCGAGAACTTTCAGTGTTAGCTATCCGGTTGGAAAGCATTGTGACAATTTCGACGGTACATAGCGACTATATCATTTGTAATTGGAAGCTTAAAAAACAGTCATGAATGCAAAATTATGTTTCTAATTGATTAAGAAGTAGCTGTTTTGTCACCTACAAATTTAAAGTGATAAAAATCTAAGTCCATTTCTGTGAAATGAAACTTTTTCAGCGGGGAAAGTGTGGCCTTCCGATGGATTTCAAATCATTGTGACACGTCGGAAATGAGCAGGCAGATCACCTTATCAACTTGTCAAGGCTTAATCTCTTTTCACTCAACCACATTCTGCCTCTGTGTAACATTTAACGAGTTGTTCATAGCAAGCTAAAAATTTACAGAATTTCTTCACATAACAATGCAGCTATGCATAGATGCATGCTTTATCTCTTTTTCCATATGTTAAAAATGCGCTTTTAGAAAAGAAATGGCATATGGTTTCTTTAATTCTTCATAGATGTGTCAGTAAAGAAAAAAATATTGCCTAGTTTATCCAAGTAAATTTTGAATCATTTTAACTTTTATTGAGAAATCGGGAAATATTTAGCAACTCGCTTGTCTAACACCATGAATGACCCACAAGCATTTACATACACAATACATGAAAATTTATTAAGTTTGTATAGAATTGTAAAAAATCACTTCTAAAAAATCTCATCCGCTGAATAAGAAACTGATGTTAAGTGAAATAAAACAAATACTGAAAATACATTTGTGAAAAAAAGACTTATTTACATCAACTCGCGTTTCTGATTTGCATACAATTTCAAAATACAAGTACACTAACACATAATTCAAAATAATTGTGAATTGTATAATCATTTTGACGAGATGATACTGTAATGAATATTTAAGTGTTTAAGAAAAGGTGTCTCACGATTTTGGCTATGGTTGTAAATTTTAAGATCCCCTTCCACATATGTTCAACACAAGGCTTTATCTCTTTTTTCATATGTTAAAAATGCACTTTTAAAAAAGAAATCGCATAGGGTTTCTTTAATTGTTCATAATGTGTCAGTTAAAAAAAATATTGCCTAGTTAATCCAAGTAAATTTTGAATCATTCCAACTTTTATTGAGAAATCGGGAAATACAGTAACCCCTCGTTATATCGCGTTTTTCGGGGAACGAGAAAAAAGCGCGATATAACCAAGGTCATTAAAAATAGTTTTCTTTCCAGCATGCAAGTAAATTATACGTACACATACATAAAAATTCCTTTATTCGCCTTGAAATCTTGAGTTTTATCTGGAAGCATTTTCTAGTTGTGCGCAGCTTCATCAGCATTATAGATTTGCTCATCTACCAAGTCTAGCTCAACAATTTTTCGATTCAATTCACCAGGAAAACATGCTGCTGCTGTATCATCGGCCGATTGTTTTCCCCCGCAAATTTGTAATTGGCCTATACCATGTCTTTTTTGCCACAAAATAAATGAGACAGAGACCTTTTCCGAGCACCTTACATATTTTCTCAAAAACGGTTTCGAACTAATAGTTTTTTTTTTTTTTTTGGGAGACAAAAGAAAAGAGCGATATAACGAGGGGCTACTGTATTTAGCAATTCTCTTGTCCAACACCGTGAATGGCCCACAAGCATTTACATACACATGC
The DNA here is from genome assembly GCA_038373865.1 of Uloborus plumipes. Lineage (NCBI taxonomy): Eukaryota > Metazoa > Arthropoda > Arachnida > Araneae > Uloboridae > Uloborus > Uloborus plumipes. The sequence continues at coordinate 59,682 of JAXGGA010006245.1, forward strand.
TAGAGGATTGAACAGCTTATTCAAAAAAAAAAAAAAAAATCACAGGAGCTAGAAGAGTTTATTGTGAAAACTTAAGATGAGACTTAGGTTTTAAAAGAAAAGAGAAGGGGGTGGGGAGGAAACACCAATTTTGAAAATATTTACTTTTTAGCGCTTGAAATTAAAAAAGGGATCTTACGCCAATATTCCAGCACAAAAAAGGAAATAAAATCAACCATAAACTAAATTGCAACATCTGATGATGTTTCTTTCATTATGATATATTGAGTTAATAAAATGCTCAGTATTGGTGTATATGTACGCTATGGACTTTAAAATATTAAAAGTGTTCGAATTTTTGTCCTGATACTTTTGTTATATTCTATCATGATTTCTTCTCAAAGCCAGTACCCACGACAATGTCTGAATATGGCTAAACTGAATACACTATGTTATGTTCCACACTTCATTACAAATAGGGATGCACCGAGTACTCGGCCGAGTACCGAGTACCAATTGTGTTTTAAAAAATCATTGACATACAGTGGTACAGGATTAGAAATCATTACAAAATTTTACTGGTCTTCTCATCCAGTGAACAGGAATATATACTGGTTAACAGACAACATCACTGGTCCACCTTAAATCATTAACCACATTTTTTTTCTTTAAAAAAAATGGTGGCCCTTGGATTGTTCATTATTTTTATGGTGATTCGAGGCGAGTTTTACTGGTCTGGAACCAATGGACCAGCAGTAAATTCGAACCCTGACATATGAATTGATCATTGGAATGGACATCTATATGATAGTTCTTAGAACAAAAATCCCACTGAATTTAACTTATGCATTGTTTAAAATATTTTATTTATTTTGTCACAAAATTTTAGGAAAAAGTTATTTTTACAATGAAACTACATTAAATGAATAGATATAAAGTATCAATTAAGTTGGAACTATATTAATTTATTATTGATTAGTTCTAATTCTCTAAACTTGTTTGTCAAAAAAGTTCGTCAACTTTCTGGCAGTGCTTTGATGAAGTCTCAAATGCACAAGAAAATGTCAATAGTGAAAATACCAACACTGAATTCGAATATGAAGAGATGTTAAAGAAAGAGATGGAGTCTTTCTTTTCTGGAGAATTACTAAATAGAACAAATAGTCCTTTTGCCTGGTGGAAAAAAAAATAAAAAAAGTTTCCTATCTTATGCAAACTAGCAAAAAAGTTTCTTAGTGTACCTTCAACTAGTGTGTACAGCAAGAGGGTTTTTTCCGAGGCAGGTTATATTTGAAGCAGTCTGAGGAATAAGCTTTCACCAGAAAATGCTGAAAGATTAGTTTTTTGCAACATAATTTAAGATACAACAATTTCAACTATTAAAATATTTTGCTGGCATTTTCCCTTTTTTTCATTAAATATTATACAATCTTTTCTCACCCTAATAAAAATGAATTAATTTTATTTCTCTGTGTTGTTATCACTATGCCACAAGTTTGAATCTGCAAAACCATGATTTTAAAAATTCTTAATCTAAATTTTTAAATAATTAGAAATATATTGGAATATGATTGAAAGTTTCTTTTTAATGAGTTTATTAATATTCATCTTTAGGATCACTTGGACTGTTCCTGACCAAAGGTAAGTTCCCCTACACCAATATACGATATGAAAAAGTTAATAACATTTGCACATTCTTGGTTAATTTTCATACTGATTTGGTATTATAACTTTTTAAAAATTTATATGTAGAATTCAGTCCTGTTTTATAAATATATTAATTGTAAATGATTGCATTTTTTTTTTCTGTTTGTGTCTTGAACTATTCAATTTTCTACAATTACTCAGTATCGGCCGTTTTTTAATCAAAACTATTCAGAACAAACATGATTAATATAAGTGTCGCCACTGTTGTACTTTTTATAACATAAATAATAAAATACTCTTAACGATGAAAAGGAAAATAAAGACACTTGTCGAATTTACTATTTTATTCACCCCCGCCTTCTTGAAATGTATGTAAATTTTCGTCTAGAAACTAAGTACACTATGTTCCACTTGATTTTAAAAAATGCGTTGTTTTAAATCAACTTTTCCAGTATTTGGCAAGAACCGTAAATGATATAACTAACAAAATGTGCTCCAAAACTCGAACAGGAATAATTTTCTGCAGTTAGATTATATGAACTGCATATACAAATATACTCTTGAAAAATCTGGAGTGCTAAGTATAGCAAGTTCAAAGTGTTTTTATTAAAAACATTCATTATGTACTTTCTGCACATTTGTTTAGTTCTTAGCACAGACTTGAGTAATAACCAATGAAATGTACTCTTAATAGTACAAAATAAAATTTAAAAAATGAAATAGGATTGAGAAAATATTATCATGTGAAATAAATTTCAGAAATTGAAAACCATCAGTTGCTGAGAACTTAACACTGGCAATAAGTAGGTTATAAGAAGTTTACTGTATGGTTCCTATATTAAATTCTAGTTTATGTATTCTTGGCAAATAATTGTTTTTAAATTAGCCTTTACATGTTTATTTTTGAAAAAACAATTTAAAGGGATCAAACTGTACATTTTAAGGTAGAGTTTTTGAAACATATTAAGCAGAACGCTAGTGAACAGTTATCCAACAGTTTCATAGACCTTCTGACGCATCCAAAGTTTTGTATTTAATTGCTGAGTTAATTTGTTCGGTGATTTTTTTTTTCACTTTAATGTAACTATTAGTTTTATTTAATGGACTGCTTTATTTAAAAACAACATTATTGATTTCGGCAACATTTGACCAGAAAATAAATGCTTTGCTGTTTTGACTAGTTTGGTGAAACATTTTCGAAATGAGCTGTGCCACCATTATTTGGGCTTTTATTAACTTTCTTGGTTTATACTAGTGGTTTTCACATGTGTGGATCCAGAGGTGGAGGGGTGTGACCTCTTCCTTAAAGGACCAAATATTGCCTAAAACTGCATTTTTGGACTTATATTTCAACAATATTGCAAAATAGCCCCGGTTCTCACATGAAAATTGCACTTTGACCCCTCCCTTTCCAAAAATGACCCCCCTCCCTTTCCAAAAGCTTGATCCTCCCTTGGGTTCCCAAAATGATCCACATGGATCCCCACGGGTTCACCAGCCTCGATGTCATTTAAGCAAGTTATACAAACATTTAGTCATTCTATATGTGCAATATAGTGTCCAACGCAATTTTTACCGCACATTTTTTTCTATTTTGAAATGCTAAAAACATTGCATTTCTTTCCTAATTTTGGAACTATGCCTAGATGGATGGTTCACGAACAACGGACAAAATCTAGTAAGGATCCAAGGATGAAAAATGTTTCGGAATCTCTGGTGTATTCAAAAGCATGACTTGTTTCCGCTAAAACTTATTCTTTCATCATTACTTCGGAAAGATTTATGCATCACGATGCATTAAGAATTTTAGAAGCTGTTTTTTTAGTAGCTTATTGTGAAATAAATACTTGTATGTTTTCATGTTACACAAAACCAAAATAAGTAAGTGCATTATTTATACGGATTTAATACCAGGCTTACACAATCACATTAGAAGTTTTTCTTCATTTTACGATTGTCCACTGTTTACGGACTAATATTTTGGAAAAACAGAGGGGGAAACACCATTAAGTGATCTGATGATTGAAAATATCCCCTGCAAAAGTATTTCTTCATATAAAAGAGGTGACGAATAAATCTGACATTCCTTAGAAAAAATGTTGTCGCTACAAGGATGAATAATGTGTCATCTATTATGTATCATATTACCCCGCGTTAGCCAGCATGCCGGAAAAAGTGAGGTTGACCAGCAGCCTAAAAATTCTCATTTTTCGGCATGCTGGATAATTCAAGATTCATTTTGCAACAAAATCAAAGAAAATTTCTACTCTCAGTTTCAACCGCAAAGCAAACCAGTGCTAGGAAAAATTATAATAAATTCCCAAAGTAACCTCTTTCTCAAAAACAAACCAATAAATTGCAAGTTTCCAAGATGAAAAAAATCGTAGTGGTTTGATATCTTGTTATAGTTTATTAATATTTTGAAAAAATTAAACTGTTTAATATAATACTGTTTTCTCCGCTGAATCGGGTAACGGATAAACGAATACCCGCTCATACAAATAAAACATCCAGGAACCAATACCATAGATGCAATGTTAAAGATCACCGCTTAAACAAATATCTCGCTTAATCAAATAATATTTCTTGAAATCGACAGTATTCGTTTAAGCAGGGCCAACAGTTCTTTTAAAATGATCTATTCTGTTGTGCGAAGCAGAAAAGGTGAATCTGCAGCTGAGCTCAAAATGAGAAATCATTTTTTAAAGTTTTATTCCGCCGTGTATATCATTTAGATGCTACTTTTTTAGAAATTTTATTTCAATATTTCTTATTTACAAAGCACCATAAAACAAGGTATTTAGGTTATACGTATATATGTTACAAAGAATTACCAGCTGACAATAATTCACTTGTGGTTGTAAAACTTGTGCAGATAAGACTTATTTGCTTAGGACTCCGGTGTAGAACTTATATAATTTTTTAAGTTGAATATGCATTTGTTATCGTATTAAATAACTTCTTTCTTACCTTGGTTTTTCTGGCATGCCGGAAAGGACCAGGCAAGGGTTATTGAAAATCTGGTGACACACAAATTTTGCAGCATGCCAGCTAATGCTAAGTAATATGATGGTATTTTGTAACATGAATTCTATACCTCGAATTCTGTACGCCTTGTAGCAGGCAATTCATTTCAAATTTTTCCAGGGGTGGGGGGTCAAAAGGGTTTAAACTCCAAGCAAATTTCCTCGAAAACAACAAAAACCACTCCCACTTATATGAAAATACATTGATTTCACAAAGCCGGGTGAGGGGTATTGACCCCCCCCCCCCAATAGACTTAGGTATTAAATTCACAGAAATTATGCACTTACTTATTTTGATTTGTATAATATAAAGTATAGAACACATACATTTTGCGGCATGTCGGCTAATGCTAGGTATTATGATGGTATTTTGTGGCATTAAAACCTTTTGGTATGTTATGTGTCAACAAAACTCTTGAAAATGTGGCGCTATTCACAAATGAAGTAACATTTTGGGGGAGGAAAGGGTTTCATGAAATTGTGACAGTTAGTGACAAGAAGGAAGGTGGGGTAACAAGAAGTGTGACATTGCATATTTTATAGAAATATGTTTCTGAAAAGTAGTGTGACATGTGACAAATGGGTAAGGGTTAAAGAGAACTGTGACACTTTGTTTCAAAGGGGGTTTAAAATATTGGGAAAAAGCGAGATTTATGAACAGCTCCTAAGCAATTTTCAATACATTTTGCACCATACAATTTTTTCATGTTGAACATATAAAACAGTTTGGATTTGAAAAAAAATTTGCAGCCAGAATTTACTTAACTGGTAAAGAGTGGAGGTCATAACAGTAATTATTAGTAAATATAGGAGTTAAAATGGATTGCATCGCAATTTTCATTTTTTTTTTTTAAATTATAAACTACGGAAAGGTATGCTTTGAAAATGCAGGGATGGGGGTAGGGGAGTTACCTCGAATTCTATACACCTTGTCGCCCTTCATTTCAAATTTTTCCAGGGGTGGGGTTCAAAGGGTGTAAAATCAAAGCAAATTTCCTCGAAAACAACAAAAACCACTCCCACTTATATGAAAATACATTTTTTTCCCAAAGTCGGGAGGGGGGCGTAATGCCCCCCCCCCCCAAATAGACTGGTATTAAATCCACAAAAATTATGCACTTATTTATTTTGATTTGTATAATATAAAACATACGAACATTTATTTCATTAAAATCAAATTGAAAAATTGCCGAACGAAAAAAATTAACCTTTAAACAAATTTATCGAAGCAGAAAATGAGGACGTCAGTTTATTTGAGAAAAAATTTGCAAGTTAAAGCTGAGTTTCGCGAGAGAAAGTCCATTTTATATATATAATCTATTTTAAAACGATTATTTTGCTCTTTATTAACCCGAATCCAATTACGCTATGATTCTCCGAAATAAATATCTTTTAGTGCAAAGTAATAGAAGTAATTACTAGAGTCTCAGCATAATAGAAATTTACGCGAATGACACGTAAATTCTCAAACCACGCCCACGCCAATACGGCCGATAGCTTAGCAGACGACGCAGGGCCTTCGCCGATGCATTAAGAAAAAGATTTTTTTTCTCAAAATCCAAGCTCTTTAGAACTTTCTGATTCACGATAGCTTAATCTTCACTATGCATAGTAATCATGTACAAAAGATTATAATTTATTTTAAAAGTTTTTTATTTTTCCCGGCGAATTTAAAATTTTCAGATTTGCACTGAAAACACCGGCGTTCTCGTAAAATGAGTTACCAAAATAGGAACAGCGCCCTCTAGAAAAGTGAAAAATTATCGCCACTTTTCGGAAGCGGAGATTTATCTCCTTAGCCTATAGACTCCCTGATTATCATAAATATTGAAAGCGTTCTTACATTTAGGCGATAACTGCAACTTATAGTAACCCTGTTCTGCTCTGATTGGTTTCTACTGCAACCCTACTTCCCATCTCAGCGATTTTTTTTATTTGTTTTCATTTGGATTCGCTTATTATAGACATGTTGGTTGTTGTTGATGTTTTTTTATCTTAATTTATTCCCCTTCCTTATCGATGTAGGAAAATAAAATATCAGAATAAGCAGAATGCTGTCACCCTTTTTAAAATAGAACTGTATAAGGGCTTTGTAGTTGTCTCTTTCGATCAGGGTTGCTAGATTAAAGAACTGTAAATTCAGGACAAGCCGTGGGGGGTGGGGGATGAGAGATGAATTCTAATGGTTGATTTTTTACAACTTTGACTTTAAAACATCAAACCTTTCTCACAAATATCCATGAAAAAAAAGAACACAATGAGCATATGAATAAAAACCACCTTTTTTACCTTTTCACAGTTGCTTTTCTTCATCTATCTAATATATCTTTAAACGAGCAATTCTTGTATATATATTTATATATTTATTTATTTATTTTTCGGATCTCGAAAACGGCTCTAACGATTTCGATAATAATTTGTATTTAGATAGAGTTTTGGTTTCTGAGTTCATCTACCTCGGCGTTTTTTCTGTAAAAACGCGAGTTTTCACAAAAAACCCCGTTTTTTTTATTCCTTCATTGAAAGTTTGAGAAGCTTTTATTGCGCCATTTTCTTTATGATTACTTTGTTGTTACTGTTTCCGTGGCGACCACGTTTTGTTATAACAATTGGATTTCACATTTAATCACGTCAGCGCAAGTTCAAATTATGGTATTTGGCAACGTTAAATTGTTATTGTTTTTGAAACGTTAAAGCAAGGCTTCACTAGATAACAAGCTGTTGGGATAAAAGCAGTGGTAATAGTCCACCGACATCTATTGAATTTTATGGTAACTTACAGTATATAAAAATCAGATTACTTTACTTTTCAAGTGCGATTTCAAAATTGAGTATAAAATTGTTATAGTTAGTTTTAAAATACTTTTTTTCCTCCTCAAGAGTGTTTAGTAAGATATTTCAGGTAAAAAATCAACAAATATGAAACTCATTCTTAAAATATTAAGTTACATCTAATATCTTTAGACGAGCAATTCTTGTATATATATATTTCGGATCTCGAAAACGGCTTAAACGATTTTGATAAAATTTTGTATTTAGATAAAGTTTTGGATTTTGTAGTCCGATCGGTAAGTCGTCGGACTCGTAACCGGAGGGTCCCGGGCCGATCATATAGAGGAAGCCCAGCTGATCAAAGATCCACAGTCTTCATAAATGGTGGCTGGGGGACGTTAAAAATGTTCGTGGTCATAAAATCCTTTCAGTGAAACGATATCTCAGGGGGATGCTGGGCCAAGGGTCTCCTCGGCCCTTGGGTCTGTTCAAAAATGAACAGAGCACTCTTCAAGACCCCATCCCGGTTAAACCATGAGTTGTGGTATGTACGGGGGGAACCTTGGAGTGTCAAGTGAAGTGAAAGTCAAAACCAACTGGACTAAATGCGTACTGGAGAACAGGGACTCTGCATATATTCTCATCAACCCCTCCCGCTCCTTCGGCGCCAAATGAAATGAAATTGGGTGTGATTTTGCGGTGGGCATGGATTAACCTAAGGCCCCTATATATACGAGCCGGCGCATCAAGATTAAGTTTCACCACTTTGGATCCAGCGCGTGTTTGTGTGTTTGAGTGGTTGTCTTTTCTGGCCAGTAATCGCGTTTTGGTAATTTTTCACTATGAGCAATTATTAGCGGTACGTGGATTTGGCAAAGCTTAGCAATGTGCCAAAACATTTTTCTGGTAACCCTACTCCGCAACAATGAAAATTTGAAAGTAGAAGTTAAGGAATTGGATCCAAAGTGGTGAAACTTTAACTTGATGCGTCGGCCTGTTTATATAGCGGCTCTAGATTAACCCTTTACGCAGAATTTTTATCAACGTATTTTTCATACTTTGTTCATTACTCTGCATTAATTTACGGTAAAATAAGAGTAAAATATTATATTTAGCATTTTAATAATTTTCTGGTTATGTAATACAGCACAGAACAGTGGTGTCCCTTTCTGCGTAAAAGGTAAAATATTCATGGGAAATCGGTGTTTCGTTCAGTGGGACACCGGTGTCCCATTTTTGCTTCAAAATGTTAAATAAGGTTGTGTTTTTTAAAACAAATTACGGCTGTTTTAAATGCGTAATTGTAATCAAAGGCTTAAAAATGCTTTTCAAGTTTATCTAAATAAGTACTTCGCATTTTAGAAAAAAACACGAGTTTACAAACCGCTTTTTTTTAACCGAGTGGGCTCGGTCCCCAAGTACTGAGTATAAATAGGAAAACGTGAAACACTTACAATTGTGAGATTCCTTAAGCCTTATTTCCCTGTTATTAGCCCCTTTTCCTGAGGCAAGACCGTAATTTCGAATTTTGCAGGGGGTAAAAGATTATATATTCAATGAAAATTGTACCAAAAACCAGCAAAAGCCACGCCCATTAATTTCCCAAAACCAAAGGGGGGGGGGGGGGCAATTGACCATCTGCCCTGATCCTCCAACTGACTGCCTGTCTTGGTGTGAAAGATATAACAGTCGTTCATACTGATGAACAGTGCCGTATTTACGTATGAGCTTAATACGTATGAGCCAGGGTGGCACGATGTGGGGGGGGGGGGAGTTTTTTCGCTTCTAAAGGAGAAAAGACCTTTTATCTATTTTTTTTTACAACTTCGAAATTCAACATCTCAAATTTACCTCCCAAAACGGCGATATGCCCAAGTGCCTTTCTACTCCGTAAAAAGTGCCCTTTTTCCATAAAAAGTGCCCTCTTTAAGAAGTTTACCCTGCCCTTTTTTTAAAAAAATGTGAACACTAGTTATTAGTTGTAAATACATTTCAATTTTGGTTCTTTGAGATTGAGATTACTATGAGAGTTAACCATACCCAAATTTATGAAGAGTATTACATTTATTAGTTTAAAAAATAAGCAATTGTAGTGACAACTGTAGCATATTAAATAACCACTTTTTTATACTTGCTAACAGTTATACACTGTGACGCAAAAGTTTAGTCAAAATGCAAATATGTGAATAAAAAGAAAACTATTCAACGAAATGCTTTCAAATTTGTACTGCAGGTACACAATATGGTCCCAAATACGTGTCGGGAGTTCTTAAAACTATAACTGGAATCAAATTTTGGTTATTACAAAAGACATTTTTTTACATTGTTGCTAAAAGTTTAGACAATAGTCGGATTTTATGCAAATATCCCTTGAAATGTGATTGGTGGAGGAAATGCAGGACTGTATTATTCATTTATAAAGTGCAGAGATTGCTGAATAAAAAATCAAAATCTCAGAAGCTCTTTAGTTCTCGTGTAAAGAAGATGAGAAAGTTTGGAAGCCGAAATTTGAAAATGAACCTACTCTATTAATTTTTTGTCTTTTAAATCGGCTCTAGTATGGAAGTACATTGTTTTTTACTTTGTGGAGAGCAAATTCAGACATGCGTATCGATCAAAAAGTCCAAGGAAAATTATATTTCTTAAGGATGAAGGAATTGAAAAAACGGTTCAGACTGACGATTCGCCCCTTAATCCTACAAAACTTCTACTTGGGTCAAAAACAGCATGTGACAGCATAAGTAGATGAACAACTGAATCGGAATGCATAAAAAAAACAAAGAATTGTGCCTGAGCTTTTTCGGACTGAGTGCCCCAAATAAGCCAGATTTTAATGTTAAAATTCAGCATATGTATCATTGTGTCTAAAAAATGAATGGTACTTTATTTGATAAAAAATTATTAAAATTGGGATAGCCTAGATGAATTATAATTCTTTTCGCGAGACTTGAGAAATATTCAATGATCATATGCTGTGCTGCTTTTACCAATAAAATCTGGCTTATTTGGGACACTCTGTCCAAAAAGGCTCAAGCACAATTCTTTTTTTTTTTATGCATTCCGATTCAGTTGTTCATCTACTTATGCTGTCACGTACTGTTTTTGACCCAAGTTGAAGTTCTGTAGGATAAAGGGGCAAATCGTCAGTTTGAGCCGTTTTTTCAATTCCTTCATCTTTAAGAAATATATTTTTTCTCGGTCTTTTGATCGATACGCATGTATGAATTTGCTCTCCACAAAGTAAAAAACAACGTACTACCATACTAGAGCCGATTTAAAAGACAAAAAATTAATAAAATAGGTTCATTTTCAAGTTTCGGCTTCCAAACTTTCTCATCTGCTTTACACGAGAACTACAGAGCTTTTGAGATTTTGATTATTTATTCAGCAATCTCTGCACTTTATAAATGAATAATAAAGTCCCGCATCTCCTCCACCAATCACATTTCAAGGGATATTTGCATAAAATCTGACTATTGTCTAAACTTTTGCAACAATGTAAGAAAATGTCTTTTGTAATATCCAAAAGTTGATTCCAGTTATAGTTTTAAGAACTCCAGACACGTATTTGGGACCATATTGTGTACCTGCAGTAGAAATTTGAATGCATTTCGTTGAATAGTTTTCTTTTTATTCACATATTTGCCATTTGTCTAAACTTTTGCATCGCAGTGTATATTCTTACACTATTTTAATATGTTTCTAAACACAGCTTTTTGTAGAATTACACATTTTGTCAAAACAGATCCATAGTTTTTTTTTTTTTTTTTTTTCAGTATTTCATAAAATTCCATATTAATTTTTTAAAAATTCCAAAAACAGGACCTGGGGAAAAAATCTTAGATTGACATCTGCATTTTAAAACTCTCACTCCAAATCATCAAAGCATTTCATCTTAACACTTTCCAATCAAAGTGACAAAGAAAATGAATAAATCTTATATCCTAGCCTTTTAATAAAGTTTAACAATCATTGGAGACGAAAAAAAAAAATCAAATTTACAAAACAGGTGCAAAAGGATTGCATTTTTCGGTGGAAGTATATTTTAATGCCACCAAGATCAGATTATGAATAATTACAGAGTTGTTCATTGGAAAACTTAGGTGCACAGCACATGATCACATTGCAAACATTACACTCAAACAGACCCGTCATTTGGGGGGGGGGGGGCTTTGAGAAATCAATGTATTGACTTA
>JAXGGA010006246.1:0-71298 GCA_038373865.1 Uloborus plumipes
ACCAACATTAAAAACTTAAGTGTGAACATAATAACAAAAGGAAACAAATTGAAATTTAGTCATATTTGATTTGAAAAAAATAATAGCAGCACAAATTTGAATGACAGCCTACACAAAATTTCACTCAATGCAAATGATCATCATTTCAATCTTCATGCAACCATTTGTTGCATTCGATGCACTGAATCCAGTCACACTTGGGACCTTTATTAGCATAAAAATCCCCTGTTATCATCATCCACCCGTCATCACTCGAATGTAGAGTAATTTTTTCACGTGAGGATGACTAGCTGACATGTTGTCTCGTTTTCTTCTGTATTTTCGAAGGTTTCTTGGAATGCGTTTTTTATGCGTCACTTCAAAGTTCTATATAGACGTCTATAAATCTTTGCTGCAGCTCACATAGTGTTTCGTGCATTTCTTACATCTTCTACAGTTTTCAGCAAATTTGATTCGGACCAAGAAGAGTGTTAAACTTTTCTTTTGTTGTTTTCGGACATTGGAATTAAATGAGAGTTCTATTTTTTTAAAAGTCATAATGCCTAAAACGAAAGCAAAAGAAAATATGTAAGTGATTTATTTTCTATTTTACATGATACTATTTAGTGCTATAAACAAAAAATAAATAAAATTTAGTTTGTTTCACCTATTTCTGAAGCATGTGGCGTCTTCCCCCAAGTATATGGGGGAGATGCCACACACGCTTATTTCCTTATTGCTACAGTGGTGTGGAGCTCTTCTACATAGATGATGTGTGTAACGTAATGCAAAACTCACTTATATTGCTAAGATCTCATTCAAAATAGCAAATACGCTTATGAGCTCTAAGTATGAGGAACAGAATATTACAGAAGTTGTATTCACCACGTTAATTCTCACACGATAAAAAAATAACGTCGATTAAAGTCGATGAATTGAAACAAATGGCCAAGCCACATCTTATGTGAGACCTGACACTGGATACAAGTGGCTCAGTATTGCAATTTAACTATGCATAAACGAGTTATGATCAAACTTGCGTCTTCCCCCGACTGGCATCTTCCCCCGACTTACCTTATACAATTTAGACCTGATTTGATACATCTACATCGAGTACACATTTCTTTGTACTTGCATGATATTAGTTCTCGTAATATATCCATTGTTATTTCAAGGTTTGAAAACCAAAGGGGTTCAAACTCATCGCCCATTTCTTTCCATCCCCACTGACGCGGATCTAAGAGCTGAAAATTGTGAAAGAAAAATTAAATCTTTCTCAATAGATCTTTTAAAGCTCTTTCAGATGATATAGTGGAGTTTTGAAATATTTAAATCTATGATGGAGTTTTAGGGGGAGTTAAACATACGTATTTACCTGTAAAAGCGGCCATTTTGATGACGTCATTACAGGTGGGACCTTGACCTCAGAAAGAAAAATTAAATCCTTCTAAATAGCTCTTTCAAAGAGCTTTCAGCATTTGAGTTTTGCAATATTTCAATCTATGATGGAGTTTTAAGCAGTTAAACGAACGTATTTACCTGTAAAAGCGGCCATTTTGATGACGTCATCACAGGAATGACCTTGATCTTCGATCAAGTGTCTCCCGGCGTTTTTTTGCCGTCCTGTGTGAATATAAGCGCCACATGAAATTTCAGACTGGTATCCGGAAGTGAAATATTTTGGCTGTTTTTGTCGCTAACTCCACAGACTACAAATAAATGTATGCGAAAAATATAAATGAGTGAATAAAATAGTGAGTGAATAAGAAAATAAGCGTATGAATATCTAAAGTGGAATTAATAAGTAAAGGAATTTAAATTAATTAATCCTTTAATGCCTAGCGTCCCTTTTTAGGGCCGGTCCAAAAAGTCTGAATTGACCAAAAATGAACATTTCAACCAAATAATAGTGTTCAATTATTTCTTTGGTATTCTTTTAATTCATTATCAACAGATTTCAGCACATAATCTTTGTAAAGTGTGTTCTGTAGCCGTGTAACCAGTATACAGGCCCGTCAGGGGGGTCAATCGCCCCCCCCCTGACTTTGGGAAATCAATGTATTGGCACATAGATAGGCGTGGTTTTTGCCACTTTTTGGAAAATTTTACATTGCGTATGCACCCTTTGCCCCCCCCCCCCCGGAAAATTTCGAAATGATGTCCCTACCAGTATACAAAATATCTTTGGAAAAAAAATGCCAGGCATTAATGGGTTCATAAATGAAGAAATACGTAAGTAATTTAAAAAAGGAATGAAAGTAAATTCTTCCCTTGCCCCATCCACTTTGCTGTTCGTTGCTCTAAATATTTTAAATCAAAGTATGCCTAAAATAAACTGAGCAACTTTTCTGCACTGGACATTTACTTCAATGGTAAATACAAGAGTTTTTATTAATTTTTGTATAACAAAAAAGTTTGATAACCCACTCCCACTGACGGTTCTGGACGTCTTATCACGTCCATTTAACATGTAATTTTGGAACCGCCGGAGGGATAAACCACGAAACGTCATAATCTGTGTATCAAATTTAGGAAATAACTTGTATATTTTTTCCGTTGATCCTTAGAACTATCTATTTTTTTGACAGGAATGAACTGTATGTTTGGGAACTTAGTTGAAGTATTTGCTTGATGGGTGGCACTGCAAACTGTAAAAATGTTTTACCATTTCAGTTTGCCACACATTGCTACAAGAACAAAAAATGCGGCAAACAAACCTATTGGCAGTTGCACTTTTTGCAAAATGAGTTATTTGGGTTTCCCACGTCCTGCAAATTGTTTTGTAATAGTAAATGCGATGTTTAAAAGAGGTATGATTACTCATTTTAATACTTAACCCAGTGGTCTCCAAACTTATTATACCTGCGCCCCCATCATTTTGCAAGGTAATTCTTTATGATCTGCCCTCCTCAAATTTTTTAAAAATTCAATTTTACAAATGCTATGCTCAAGTGTTATGTATGGGTGACTATACTACACTCAAGAGCCAAAAGATTATGACCACCTCTAAATAACGAGTTGGCCCACCTTCTGCCTGCAACACGGCTGAAAGCCGCCTTGGCATGGGTGTTACAAGTCTTTGGTAGATGGCCGGAGACAGATTCTACCAAATGTTTAAGCAGCAGTCACGCACATTTGAGATTTTGCGAATTGGTGGCTTTTATGCTCTGAGCTGTCGTCCCATGACATATAAAACGTGTTCCATCGGATTCAGATCCGGTGAGTTAGGCGGCCAGGACAATAACTGGAATTCAGCAGCACGTTCCTCGAACCACTCTAACATAATTTAAGCCTTGTGATACGGAGCGTTGTTCTGCTGGAAAATTCCATTTCCAGTTAGAAACACGGAGGCCATGTAAGGGGGTTACTTGTCCGCAATGATATGCAGATTCCCTGTAGCATTCATGGTCTGCTCTACCACAACCACGGGTCCCAGAGACACCCAAGAGAACGTCCCCCAAAAGCATAATACCACCACCACCGGCCTATGTATGACCTACTGTACATTGAGGGAGCAACTGTTCGCCTGAAAGACGGCGTATACTGACACTGCCGTCGGCGTGATGAATAGAAAAGTGTGATTCATCTGACCAAGCTACTCTCTCTCATTGATCCATGGATCAGTCGCGATGTTCCAGGGCCCAGTGCAGGTGTAGTTGGCGATGACGCTTGGTCACCAAAGGTACACGGGTAGGACGTTTGCTGCGTAGCCCCTTATTCAACAGTGTCCGCTGAACAGCATGCTCCGATACTATTCTGCTTGGCCCTGCATTGTATTGGGCTGTCAGTGGAGCTAACAGTTTTGCTTCACTAACCGAGACAGTCTCCGACGACCATTTTCTTTGATTACGTGGGGACGTCCAACACCATGTCGTCTACTGTTGGTTTCACCGCCATTCATCCACTTTGCATTAGTACTAACAACTGTAGATCGAGAACAACCCACGGGTGTTGCACTTTCGGAAATACTTGTTCCGAGTCTTTGAAACATTACATTCTGCCCTCTATCGAAGTCAGGGTTGCAAAAAACCCACCTGCCCAAAAAAACCCACCCGGGTTTTTTTGGGTAAAACCCACTTTAAAAAACCCAATAAAACAGGCACAAAAGCGGGTTTTATTGGGTTTTTTAAAATTAGTGAGGTTAATTTCATATTCAGCATTTTTTATATTAGATTTTATCCATTGTATTTAAAAAAGTTACCCTACCTATTGAAACTTATACGTCTACCCATGAAATTTATATATAAAACACTAAGACAATTTCTTTTCTGCCGATGCTAACAATTGTTTTGTTTACAGTTGGCAATGGCCTCGAGTAATATTACGGGAAAAGAAGATAATGTTACAAAATACATTTTAAAATGTTACATCTTCATCCTAATAACTACGAGAATTGGGCACAAATTATTACTAAATATCGTTACATTTCATTATTATTTTTTTTTTTTTTACATTTATCTATGATGTAACTTCGGTGGTGGTGGCATAATAAAAAAGTGTAAACTAATCCTTTAAAGTAATTTTCAAATGTTATTTGTTACTTTGTCTTTTATGATGATTTATTTACATTATTTAAATGCAAATTAATTGCATATTAAATTAAGACAAAAATAAAAATTAGCCTTCTGAATTAATTCTTTTTTAAACATAGAAATCCCCCCACCCCCTCCTTTTTCAACAAGCAAAAGAAACAATCTAAATCTAAAAAAAACCAATAAAAGCCAATAAAACCCTAAAAAACCCAATAAAACCCGCCCGGGTTGGGTTTTTTGAAAAAAAACCCGGGTTTTTTGCAAACCCTGATCGAAGTCGCTTAGATCCGCAGCCTTGCCCATTACAATCTGTAGTAAGTGAAAGAATTAATCTTCAGACTCTCCAGCAGCAGCTTAATACCACTTAAACCTGATCACGTGACTTAAACGTCATCCAAGCGAGTTCATTGCAAAATATAGGGGTGGTCACAATTTTAGGGCTGCGACGTCGATGTTTTGGAAACATCGATGTTTTTACCATCGATGTTTGAGGGTCGATGTTTTCCCAACCTCGATGTGTTGGGTTCGATGTTTGTTTCGATGTCGATGTCTTACAATCCAGCAAAAAAAAGCTTGATAAAAATATGCAATATGCAGACGTATTAAGAAGTTTTCATTCTTGATCAGAAGTTTCAGTATTAATCTCATTAAAAAACATTTACTATGATAATTACACTGTGCGGCAAAAAAAACCCTTGAAAATGCTTCTGGCATTTTGAAGGCTGATTCTTATGTAAAATGACCCCCTGAATCCGAATATGACCCCCTTTTTCCCCCATCCGGAACCAATTTTTTTTTAAACGCCCCCCTTTTTTTCATTTTTCCTTAGTTTCAGAGCTATTATATTTTTTTGGTGGGGAAAGAAGCCTTATATTCACCCCTAATTTTTTTTGGAGGTCAAGAGAGACTCAAAGTTTAAAATCATTAGCACCGAGAAAAAATCGGGGAACTTGGGGGGGGGGGGGCGTAGCCCCCAAAATATTTGAAAAATCAGCAAAAACGATCTTTTTATTCTAGTTTCTTTAAAAAGACCTTTAAAACATTTTTTTCGGTGCAGAACCAGAGTATAGGATCCGCTCCTATGGCTCCTGGGTCAGAAAAAATTTTCACGCTGTAAAATTAAAAAAAAAAAAAAATAAAATAATGCTCTAAAAGTCGCACTTTGCACTCGAGTTTTAAAGAAGGTCTTCAGCCAAAAAAACAAAATTGTGGCTGATTCTTATGTCAAATGACCCCCTATTTCCAAATATGACCTCAGTCTCAACCCTCCACCCCTTCTTTCCAGAGAGCGCCCCCCCCCCCCAATTCAGAGTCATTTTTCTAATTCGGAGGGGGAAAGTACATTACGTAACTCGTTAACATAATTCTAAAAGGTAACAGAGGTTCAAAGTTCAAAATCATGTACATGTGTACCAAAAATATAAACTAGGGCGGTTTACCCCCCTCCCCCAAAAAAATCTTCTTTTCCTGTTTTTCTAAGAGACGTTTTAAACTTTTTTTTTTTTTTTTAAATCAGAGTATTTGATTTTCTCTTTGATTAATGTGTTCGAAATTATTTCGCTTTGCAAAAAACAAATTATACTAGAAAATTTTTAAAAAATAGTTTTTTTCTTGTAAGGGTGGCTCGTTGCATATCAGTCGCATCGTAGGTCCGCATGAAAGAAGACACAGTTGCGGCCAAGGCCGTATCCAGAAAAAAATTTCGGGAGGGGTCCAGTTTCGCACATTGCCCAAACACACATACATTTTTGTATGTGTTATGAGTCTAATTTCTAGTTGCCCCCCCCCCCCCCGCGATGTGTTATGTGTGTGTGTGTGTTTTTTTTTTTTTTTCTCTCATTTCTTTATTCTTATTGTTTTCTAGAACTGACCCTTATTAGGGGTAGGGGTATCAAGAGAGATATGCAATGAGAACTTTTTTAAGTGGGGTAGAATATCCGTAATTTTAGGGGGTCCGGGGGTTTCTCCCCCGGGTAAATTTTTGAAAAAAAGTTTTAAAATTCTGCATTTTGAGGCCTTATATGGGGCAATTGGGACTTCAAAAACATGTTGGAAAAGTAGGCAAACAACAATCTCATAAATTTTCTGCATTCTTTTGCAAACTAAGATTAATCAAAGCATAAAAAAAATGTTTAGTTTAACAGACGATTAACATTAAGTGACAGAGAGGAAGGACAAGGGAGGAGAAAAGATTAACACATTATCACTTGCTTACATGGGTTTTCACTATAGTTACATAGTAGTTTTTGATCAGTTCCCCAACTCACCGACAGAAACAACACTTAGTAACATAAAATAACCAATAGTATAAAACACATAAAATGCTTTAAAAGAAAAGTGTAGAGATTTAAAAAATAATTAACGACAGAGTAACATTCTGGCCATTTAGTTAATTCATAGTTTAATTACTTGATAAGAAATAGGATTGAAGCACTTTTAAAGGAGTTTCAAAAAGCTATTTAAGGATTTTCAAAGACTCTAGATCGGTTAAAATTCTTTAAAGCATTTCATTTACACTTTTTAGTTTCTGACGTTTTAAAAGTTGATTGGACAGTCTTACGAAATTGTTAAAACTTTGAAAGACACATCTTTTAAAGAATAAAAATTTATATTAAAAAAATACTTATAACGACAATTTTCAATCACTAGTACTGCAGAAAACGAAAAAGAATACAGGAAGGGTAATATTTTTTCTCGTGCTTAACATATTAATAAAGGAATCAATTACAAAGTAACTTCTAAAATACTGAATTAGGTATTTAATGAATAGTCAGAAATGAAACATGTGAGTCACAAAAAATTATTTTTGAAAATATGCTACAAAAATGCTGGAATATGATTTTTGCATTACGCAGAATATTTTTTTAATCAAGGAGCTGAGTTTCCCACAACTTGATGCTCACCTCCCCATTTGTGTTAAAAACTTTAAATTCAAAGTTTACAGCTATATTTAACAAAGTTTTCAAGGTTTTTAAGCATTTGTAAATGGAATTTTTTTAAGTAACATTTGTCTAAGATTGGTGAGCGTCCAACAAAGTAGAGGGTCTGTGAACGTATCCGTTTCTGTGTGGTCTTGTTGATTGACGACATGTTTAGCTATTTAAATCCCTCGAGAGTTACAAATGCTTATAAATGGGGACCAACAAAGTACCCTCTTATTTGAATCAGGGCGGCGAGAAGCAATCTCAGCCTAATCGGAAACTAGGGGTCCGGCGATTAGGAGGTAAAAATCTGAGTGGTGTAAGTTTTGTAAGTTTTATGGGGGAGAAGGGGGCGCTGATCAAACTGACAAGTAGCTTGCTTTGAGCCTGTATATATTTGGGAAAGAGAGCTGGAAGTGCTAATGAGAGTCTTGTTTTCAAGTATGTTTTGCAACTAATAAAAATTTGAATTGTCTTTTTTTTTTTTGTACTTCAAATTTTTACTCATTTAATAGTTAAAAGAAACAAAAAAAAAAAAATCTTTTTTTTTGCCATTTGAAATTTAAAAAAAAAAAGCTTTTTTTCTGTTTTACATTGTAAAACATTTTGGGTTTCGGGGGGGGGGGGGCTCGGGCCCGTCGGCCCCCCCCCCCCCCTCTGGATACGGCCTTGGTTGCGGCTGACTCTTCTGCAAAGTGACCCATTTTTTCCAAATACTATAAATTATAATTATATTATTTGGAAAAAATGGGTCACTTTGCAGAAGAGTCGGCCGGAACAGTGTCTTCTTTCATGCGGACCTGCGATGTGACTGATATGCAACGAGCCACCCTTACAAGAAAAAAAAAATATTTTTTTAAAATTTTATAATATAATTTGTTTTATACATAGCGAAATAATTTCGAACACATTAATCAAAGAGAAAATCAAATACTCTGATGTTTCACAAAAAAAAAAAAAAAAAAAAGGTTTAAAACGTCTTTTAGAAAAACAGGAAAAGAAGATTTGGGGGGGGGGGGTATACCGCCCTAGTTTATATTTTTGGTGCACATGTACATGATTTTGAACTTTGAACCTCTGTTGCCTTTTAGAATTATGTTAACGGGTTACGTAATGTACTTTTCCCACCGAATTAGTAAAATGACTCTGAATTGGGGGGGGGGGGGGCGGTCTCTGGAAAGAGGGGGGTGGAAGGGGGAGACTGAGGTCATATTTGGAAATAGAGGGTCATTTGACATAAGAATCAGCCACAATTTTATTTTTTTTGGCTGAAGACCTGCTTTAAAACTTGAGTGCAAAGTGCGATTTTTAGAGCATTATTTTATTTTTTAAAAAAAATTTTACAGCGTGAAAATTTTTTTTGACCCAGGAGCCATAGTAACGGATCCTATACTCTGGTTCTGCACCGAAAAAAATGTTTTAAAGGTCTTTTTAAAGAAACTAGAACAAAAAGATCGTTTTTGGTGATTTTTTAAATATTTTGGGGGCTACGTCTATATAGCGGCTCTAGGATGGAGCCCTGAAGAGAGCTCTGTTCATTTTTGAACCAGGCCCAAGGGCCGAGCAAACCCTTGGCCCTGCACCCCCCAGAGGCAAGGGCGGCATTTCAGCATTTCGTTTGAGGAGGCGAGTTTTTTACTTTCTTCTATATCTAATATATAGAAGAAAGTATTGGTTTCGTGAAAATTTTCGAATGTCGAATTTTGACGGATTTGCACGTTTTGAGGTGCGCTGAGTCCATTTCGACCATTTTTGGAAAATGTCTGTCTGTGTGTGTGTGTGTGTGTCTGTGTGTGAGTCTGTATGTGTGTGACCAGTTTTTGTGGCCGCGCTAGAGCAAAAACTACTGCATGAAATCGAACAAAAATGTTTGCACATATGTACCACCATGTGAACTGGTGCACCTGACTTTGTTTAGCGAATTCCTCCAAGGGGGGTGGAGCAATCGCACGTGTTCTGCGCGGGAGTGAGTGCTATATCTCAGGAAGTGACCGGCGGAATCAAACGAAAATTGGTCCATAGGTAGACCCTACTGAGTACAGGTGCTGATTCAATTTGTTTGTCAATATCTCCAAGGGGGGTGGAGCAATCGCACGTGTTCTGCGCGGGGGTGATTGCTATATCTCAGGAAGTAACCGGCGGAATCAAACGAAAATTGGTCCATAGGTAGACCCTACTGAGTACAGGTGCTGATTCAATTTGTTTGTCAATATCTCCAAGGGGGGTGGAGCAATCAAAAGTGCTTATTTTGTCATTGCACCTACTGTATCTCGGGAAATATTGCTGCGATTTGAATGAAATTTGGAATAACACTAACTCAATATGGAAGCAAGCATCGATTAAATTTGGTCGCCAATCTCCTCAGGGGGAGGATGGGGTGATCTTTGCGCTTAGTCAACAATGCGAAAAATTAATTCATTAAAAAATCGCTTTCACGCTATTTAATTATCAAAACAGCTGAAAACTTTCAATGATTTGAAATTTTTAACTGTTGCCAATTTCTTTTTACTAACAAATAAAATGTTTGCAATTTATCTAAACAAGGCTTTTGCAATGATTTCCAATTTCGCTCGTTGATTCTGAATTTGCAGGGTTATTACGATAATTGGGAAATTGTAACTGTCTCCAATTACTCGCACGAGTACGTATTTTATTTTGTAACCGGAATTCATAAGATAGATATAGAAGAAAGTTTCGTGACGGCCACGACAGCTAGTTTAAATACGAAGTACCTCAGTATGGAACAAAATACATGATTGTGAAAAGAAAAACATCTTAAAATAGATTTAATATTTAAAAAAATTGGAGTTACAAAACAATTTAAATTTTTACGACCAAAGCGAAAAATTATTTTGTAATTAGTTGTCACGCAAAATGTCTCGATTAGTAATTAGTTTTTAACTTTCAGTCAAGTTATAATCTGCAATGTTTGGAGTCAAAAAGAAGAGTTTTTTTCCCATCGATTCCCAGTGTCTTGTGCTATTTCCCAAACAGCTTCAGTTGAAAATCCTTTCTTGTCCCGTTATACTTGTTTCAGAAATTTTTTTTCAGATTCCTCTCTTACTAGAAATAATCTTGAGAATACAGTGAACTCTCACTTATACGCCTGCCCAAGGGACCAACAGAAAAAGGCGCATAAGTGAGAGAGACGTATAAGTGAACAAGCCTATTTAAAGGACTAAAACGCAACAGAGTTTCTAATGAGAGAACGAATAAAAATATTTCTATAGAAAAAGGACATATTACCACGGATTGGCAAATACTGTATAGTAACTACAATGATAAAGAGAAAACAAAAATTGTAGTATACCTATGTTCTGCGGCCAAAATGTGAAAGCTCGAAGAATTTCAAGCGAAGCTTGCGTCCCCGCCATCCCCTCATGAGGAAACATGGTTTTAAACATAACTGAATATCTTCTAATATATAAAACAAAGTGTCGTCACTGAAGTTCTGCGGATAAAATGTGAAGACCTGCAAAACTTTAATTGAACACCTGCGCCCCTGCGATTCTCTTGCGAAAAAGTTGTTTTAAACATAATTTGAAAAACTGATTTGTGTACTCGGCTGCTTATATGTTGGTAGGTACATATGCACAGGCTGACAGGTTGAAAAAACTACTGAACGGGGGTGAGCAAAATCAAAATTTAGACTCAAATTTGAGAGTGATGTTTTTTTTTCTCGATCACAATCAGGCGTGCAAGTGACCAAATGTGGTTTGGGAGCATCCTCGGGAGTCCCAACTGGGGATATGAGATCATCTTTCCCCTCCTTTTAGATTTCAGAAACAGTATTTCTGTATTTCGTCATTCATCCTTATAAAATGCATAAAATATATGCTAGGGATGGGCGCTCAGTACACTGCTAATAGGCCGTGGTAGCCCGATCGGTAAGGCGTCGGACTCATGACCGGAGGGTCCCGAGTTCGAGTTCGATTCCAGCGAATCCAAATCCACCGTCTTTACTAATGGTGGCCGGGCGACGTTACACAAGGATCGTTGTCACAAAGTCCTCCAGGTGAAATGATACCTCTAGGGGTACTGGACTAGGGGTTTGCTCGGCCCTCGGTCTGGATCAAAAGAGCAGAGTGCTCTTTAGAGCCCCATTCCCGTTAAACCACAAGTTGTGGCAGGTACAGGGGACCCTGGAGTGGGTGAAGTACACGGCTAAAAAGAATACTCTCTCGACCGAGAGAATGAATCACGGTTCTCCGAAACAAAAGTTCACTCTTTCAGTGATTCAATTCTTCTGCAGTAATTCTTAATTCTTTTTAGCTATACCCAGAACTGAATGTTGTGATGACGGAATTTGACGCTCTCTGTGTCGCTACCCATCTTTGTTTCTGCTTTCGTCTGAGGACTCGGGGCAAAGACATCGTCTGAGAAAACGTAACGATGGCGAAATCCCCCCGGATTTTAATTTAAGACACTGAAAGAGCTGCACACATTCCTTGACCTTTTGTGGCAAAGGCAAACGGCAAACCAGTGCATATTGTGTTTGGTGCAGGCTGCTCCAAATCCAAATTCGCTTTACGTAATGTTGTCAGTAAATGTCTAAAACTTTACCTTCAATAAAATTCGTGTACAGTAGTTCTTTCTTTGATAAAGATCTGTTCACATCATTGTTGAATAAAAACTTATTCAGAAAAAGTCAGTCATGAAAGAAAATTGTAACGCTTTTCCATTAACAGGAAGTCTTTTCATAAACAATATATAGCTCAGTTTACTTTTGACACAGGGCTTTCAATCTGTTCCACTGATCCCCAAAAAGTGAAGTAGGTGACCAAAATCTAAAACTGAAGATTTATTTTCCTCCCAAAGAAAGATGGTTTATCTGAACCTAGCTAATCAGCTGTGAACCATAAACAAAATCTGTAAATGAAGAGGAGGCTACTCTGCTACCTGACGAGAGACTTCTCGTTCGATATTTTGACCGTATTTTCTGTCATCATTGTGCTGTCTCTGTTTATTCCACTTTGTTTGCTCGATTGTCTGAAGCGTCAAATTTTCTGAGCGCTGACATACACAAAGTGAACATTATTAAAATTAAAAAGAGAATTCATTTACATTAAAGTTGAGAAACTCTCATTGCGTAGAAAAAGAAAATGCCTGACATTACACAGGTATCTTTGTTTCTAAAACTAAAAAGAGAACTTTAAAAGTAGATATAAGTGTTAATGGTTCCAATTTTATTGATTTCGAACTAATTATACATATAACTTATGAAGCTGTCTCCTTGAAAAAATAAGTTTGTGCCAATTTTATGATAAGATTTTCGTCAATTTTACTATCGAATTAGCAAAGTATGGCTACAAGTACTCAGGCATGCTGGCTGAAACTGCTCTACGCTAAAATATTAATTTCAAAAAAATGTGCAACAAA
Organism: Uloborus plumipes; assembly: GCA_038373865.1. Taxonomy (NCBI): domain Eukaryota; kingdom Metazoa; phylum Arthropoda; class Arachnida; order Araneae; family Uloboridae; genus Uloborus; species Uloborus plumipes. The sequence continues at coordinate 12,812 of JAXGGA010006246.1, forward strand.
CCAATTGTTGCTGTTTCACAAAAGCTGAAGCGGCCATGCACTGTAAAAAATGAATTGTTTTTACAGTATAATACAGCTAATTTTACGGCAATAAACTGTAAAATTGCTAACTTTACAGTAAGAAACTGCAAAATTGCTAGTTTAGTTTATTAGTGTGCATTTAAGTTTTAAATTGGAACCTTAGCCGACAGTATTATACTGTAAAAACAGCAGTTCATTTTTTACAGTGTGGTGGGTGAAAAAAAGTGTTGGCGCCAGTTGATGCCATAGAGACTTTGCCCATTCTGTTGCTCCATAATTTAACCAAAATGGATTTATAAATAAATAGATATAGTTTTCTGAACCAATCAAATTGTTTTTTGTGCATTTTTATTTTTAAATAACCAAGAGAAATTCATTTCAATCTATTTTTATTTAAAATACATTGTCCACATTTAACCATGAAATTAACATATACACTAATTTCAGAAGCGTACCACCTTTCACAGAATGGGATAAAGTGGATGAACAAAAACATGCTCTTTTAAATACATCAGTTAGAAAACAATACAACAAAATTGAATAGACCATTAATAAACACAAATTTAACCTGTTAACTGGGTATGATGAAATATTTCGTCATACATAAAAGCCTACAGCAATGGGCATGACGAAATTTTTCGTCGTGGAAATTAATCGTAATACACTGAAGTGACAAAAGTCATGGGATACCTCTTAATATCGTGTCGGCCCTCCTTTTGCCCGGCGAAGTGCAACAACTCGACGTGGCATGGACTCAACAAGTCGTTGGAAGTCTTCTGCAGGAATATTGAGCCATGCTGTCTCGATAGACGTCCATAATTGTGAAAGCGTTGATGGGGCAGGATTTTGGGCACGAACAGACCTCTCGATGGTGTCCCATAAATGCTCAATGGGATTCATGTCGGGCGATCTAGGTGGCCAAATCATTCGTTGGAATTGTCCAGAATTTTCTTCAAACCAATTGCGAACAGTTGTGGCCCGGTGACATGGCGCATTGTCATCCATAAAAATCCCATCGTTGTTTGGGTACATGAAGTCCATGAATGGCTGCAAGTGATCTCCAAGTAGCTGCACATAAGCATTTCCAGTCAATGTTCGGTCCAGTCGCACTAGAGGACCAAGTCCATGCCATGAAAAAACAGCCCACACCATTACGGAGCCACCACCAGCTTGAACAGTGCCTTGCTGACAGTTTGGGTCCATGGCTTCGTGGGGTCGGCGCCACACTCGAACCCTACCATCGGCTCTTACCAGCTGAAATCGTGACTCATCGGACCAGGCCACGGTTTTCCATTCATCTAGGGACCAACCGATATGCTCACGTGCCCACGAGAGTCGCTGCAAGCGATGTCGTTCTGTCAGTAAAGGCACTCGAGTCGGTCTTCTGCTGGAATAGCCCAAGAAATCCAAATTTCTCCGCACAGTTCTAGCAGACACGTCCATTGTACGTCCCACATTGATTTCTACGGTGATTTGACGCAGTGTTGCTTGTCTGTTAGAATTTACGACTCTTTGCAGACGTCGCCGGTCTCGATCTTTAAGTGCAGGCGGTCGACCACTGCGCTGTCCATGGTGGGATGTTATGCCTGAAATTTCATACTCTCGGCACACTCTTGACACAGTGGATCTGGGAATATTGAATTCTCTAACGATTTCCGAAATGGCATGACCCATGCGTCTAGCTCCAACTAACATTCCGCGTTCAAAGTCTGTTAATTCACGTCGTGCGGTCATCATCACGTTAAAACCTCTTCACATGAATAACTTGAACAGAAATGAAAGCTCTGTAAAAGCACTGCGCATTTATACCTGTTCTATGCGATGCTACTGCCATCTGAAAATTTGCATATTGCTATCCCATGACTTTTGTCACTTCAGTGTATATTGAACGCATCACGTTCTACGTTGTTCTAATCTATTAAATCTTAGAGTGGTTATATATATGCCATCATATTGTCGATGCGTCATGAATTTTCATGTTCTTGTAATCTGTAACTTGAGCGCTATTAACGGGAAAACGGGTGCTGCATGATCTATACTTCGAGCTGCCACAATTTGGATTCATTTTAGTCTGCATTTCAGTATCTTACATGTTAGTAATAACTTTCTGATTTGAATATTCTTTTTGTGAATTTCAGTGTTTTATATATTTTTATTAGTAATAAATTTATGACTTAAGTACTTTTTATTTTCTACAAAATATGGCTAAAAATATAAAATATTTTATCAAAATAAATAAAATCATAAGTTAAAAACGATATTCTTTTATTATTTGAGGTGTGATAGAACTTATCGCTGCGAAAAAAAAGTCCCTATTGTGAAACGAGTTGAGCAATAGCTAATTCCCCGGTTAACAGGTTAATATACAAAAAATGCATCATCAATTTTATTGAATAAATTAAATAGTTCGAAGGGTATAGCCGGGTTTATATGTCAAATGTGTCCTTGAGCCCGATTTTGCTCTAACTTGGGGGATCATTTTGGTGTCGAATAAGAAAAATTTAGCCAAATTTTTAGCTCTCTATCTCGAACGACTTTCGGGTTTTTTTCAAAAAAACCCGTTTCTACGTTTTTATTTTTTTTTTCCCATAGAAAAATTCAAAATTAATGAACGGTGATTTTTTTTCCATATTCTTAGGAATAAAATACATGAAAAAATATTATGGTCATAATGTTTGAACGAAAAGCCGGTTTTTGGCGCCAAAAATAAAGTTTAAATATTTTTTTTTAATTATTTTCTGAAAAGTGTCAATCGCCAAATTTTGTCAGAAAGTGTCTTTTATACTCCTTTATACTCAGGTTTTTTTTTTGAATTTTTTGAAATGGTAGAACAATGAAAAAAATTAAACTACTTTTTTTTTTCATAATTTTGCACTTAAACAAAATCTACGCTAAACAACTTGCGTCAATAAAAATCGTCTGCTGAGTTAAAAATGTTTCTTTTTTCAAACTAAACCTTTTTTTTTTTTTTTTTTTCGCAATTTATCGTCTGCAGAGTAAAATATCGTTCTGTCTTGAGAATATTTTTGCGTTTTAGAATTTACTAACATTGTACAAAAACTGTTGTTACTTCATCATAAATACAATACTTCATTGTTACATAGCGTTACGGCTAATCTATCCCACTGAAGTAAGTGAAATAATCGTATTCTTTCATAGATTTATGAATTCATAACTTGTACTTCTTTTGATTCCGGAATGAATTCTAACGAAAGATGCATTAATTGTGATATTCATTTGCGCAAAATATTAGGCTATAAAAAAGTTATTTCGACAATTGATGAGGCTAATATTGCAACAGAAAAAATTGGAAAAAGAGTCCTAGTAAATGATATTTTTTGTTGCAAATGTCGACCACTAAGAACCAGACCAAGTAAAAAAAGAAATACTGATGATCTTTATATGGTTTTCTTCAGGTTTTTCCTGTGATAAGAATACATCGTTTAGAAAATTAATTTTAATGAATTTTTTACCAATAAAAATTTTTATATTTTTTCAACATGAAATTATGGGGAAAAAAACTGTTTATTTTGAAAATACAAAAAAAAAAAATAAATAAATAAATAAATAAATAAATAAATAAATAAATAACTCAGCAGGCGATTTTTTACTGACTTAGTTTAAGTTGTTTAGCGTGCAATTTTGTTTAAGCGCAATATTATAAAAAACAAAGTAGTTTTTAATTTTTTTCATATTGTTCCACCATTTCAAAAAATTAAAAAAAAATCCTGAGTATAAAGGAGTATAAAAGACACTTTCTGACAAAATTTGGTGATTGACACTTTTCAGAAAATAATTTAAAAAAAATATTTTAACTTTACTTTTGGCGTAAAAAATCGGCTTTTTGTTCAAATATTATGACCATAATATTTTTTCCTGTGTTTTATTCCTAAGAATATGGAAAAAAATCACCGTTCATTAATTTTGAATTTTTCTATGGGAAAAAAATAAAAACGCAGGATCGGGTTTTTTTCTTATTCTACACCAAAATGATCCCCCAAGTTAAAGTAAAATCGGGCTCAAGGGCAGATTTGACATACAAACCCGGCTATACCCTTTAGGACCTTCTCTTTGCCAATTAATTTGCATTGGTACACACACAAAAAAAAAAAAAAAGACAAAAATTCTGCTTCTTGGTTAACCAATAAAATTTGAGCATAAGCAATTCAGTTACAACATTTTCCCTTCCATTTACGAGTTGATCCGGACCATTATATGCTTCTCTCGCCAATGTGCTAAATTAATTTAAACTACAGGGTGCCCAAAAAAGCAGTCCCTGTTTTCAATTTTGAATGACTCGGAAAAAAAAAAAGACTTAGGAACGAAGCAAACGAACGTTTACTGTGAAAGCTGCAAAAATCATGTGCAGAATTTTGAAAAATTAGTTACAGCTGCTAAAAATGCCGACAGGAGGCATAGATCAAAGCGGTTTATGAAAGTTTCAACAGTAAATTATTCAAACAAACATTCAAATTCAAAACATTCGTATACGCGAACAGCGAGTTCGCCCAGAGATTCTTCCTTTCCTATGCGGCGAGCGTAGAACAAGATTTCCCTTTCCCCCTACGGAAGAAGATGATAACAGTAGATTTCCCCTACCCAGTGAAGTAGAATAATGACTAAGTTTATAATATTGGGATTTGTCGTGCCCCTAGACGCTTGTGAAGAATTGGAACACTGGGACTAGCGATGAAAGACGAGATCCAGGTGATCAAAGAACGCGGGGTTTGGGAACTAGTCCCACCACCTAAAAATAAATACATTTTGGGGAATCGCTGGGTTTATGACGCTAAACAAAATGATAAGGGTCAAGTCGTCAGATACAAAGCTAGACTGGTATGTTCCGGTAACCGTCAAGTCCCTGGGAAGTCTTATTCTGAAGTTTTTAGTCCCGGTGGTTGATTTCACTTTAATTACGGTTTTTTTCGCGATATTTGTCTCACTTTTAGGATGGTATCATTTTTCAAATTGACATAAAAAATGCCTACTTATGATGACTTGGAGGAACAGACTATCATGCACCAGCCAGAGGGTTATGTTGATTTAGAATACCCTGACTACGACTGTAAATTAAAGAAGTCTCTCTATGGTTTGCACAAATCCGGAAGAGACTGGTTTTATGAAATTGACGGGGTTCTTCAGCTGTTTAAATTTAAAAAGGTAACGGGGTGTAACTTTATGATAGGGACGGGGAGGTTTTTCTTTTAATTCACGCAGACATTATTATTTTAGCAAAAAATTACGAGATAGTGAAAAATGTCATTGAAGAAATAAAAACAAAATATGATATAAAAGAATTAGGGAAAACAAGGAAACTTCTGATACTGGCGCCATCTATTGTATAATCTGAAAACTCACTTTTTTCTACTTATGGGGCGTGGCTATCAGATCCTTATGAGGGATTCCAGTAAATGCGTGAGAGCAACCCTTGGTGAAAAGCCAACTCAAATTGTAAAACTCGCCAATCCGCCAATTTTTCCTGCGACCTTAGTGACAGAGCGCATCTTCTTATCCTAATTACCCTCACAACAGCCCAGTGGGCGGGTCTACGCCTACTGAGTCCACGCCATTCCGTGGGAAAACGGAATACAGCATTGAAACAGAACATTGGGAGCAGTAGTAAAAAAACATCTCAAAATTAATGTTATCAAAACACAAATTTGCCAAAATAGTGCATGCACTTGTTGGGGAACCCCTACTTTAATTAAGATAACTTTTTATTTTTTTTTTCTTTTCCGGTTTTTATCAAAATGCCTTACCTCTCGGCTACAACAATGATTTTAATGCTAAAATAATTCAATGACGTATATGTCATCCTAAATTAGAATTGATTTTAGAAATTCAAAATTATTTTTCTCATCTAAATTTTCTGAAGCTCCCTGCGCCCTCTTCTCTCTGAGTCTCTGCTCAGCCCCCTCTGAAATGATTTGTCTGCGTGCGCCGTCTCCTCCCGTGACCTCTCATTGGGGCACTCCTAATCTTCACCAATCTTTGAGAAGAGACTTTCCTACTGCCCCCACCCAAAGCACGTCCTCTCAAGCCAATTTCAAAATGTATCCACCGCCCCCTTACTCCCCAAAACATCCTCACGTCCCCCTAACATCTACCCCCTCCCACCGGGGGGGGCAGTACTGCCCCCATCGAGAACCACCGACAATTGGAATCGTGCACCACCTTTCTCCCTGCTAAGTTTCGGACGGAAAAGTTGCAACCAGGTTTTTATATCAGGGAATGGTAATAATTAACGGAACCGCGATACTTCGATATCGTTAGAGTTTGATTAGCAGTCTCACGCACAGCTGTTCTTCGCGAGTTAAATCGCTCGAGGAACAAACAGAAGTAAGAATTTGCACGAAAAGAAACAATGTTGCTCACTAGTATTTTCAATTGTTACAAGTATTAGCCTATTGTTATATTAAGAGGCTGAAACAATATTTAAAAATATTTTAAACCTTCAAAAATTTTTTTGGCTACCACTTTTCAGTCGCTTCGAAAGCCATCTTTCACGAAAAGAGTACTGTACGAAGATGCTTAGAACATTTTCATTTATGAATATTTCAAAATGATTTAAAAACCAATTGATTGAGCAGAAAATGACCTAAATTTCTATTACAGACTTTTTTTTGACAATTCTTATCAAATTTGAGAAAAATTGGTTCAAAAGTAGGATTTTTCACCTGAAATTTTACATTTTGAACATAAAAATAGCAATGGAAATAATTAAGATTCATCCTTACTTTTTTTTTCTCGAATAGATATCTCATAGGCACGCCATACGACTTCGAACGATATTTAAACCACTTGACCTTCTTATAGGCTTTACCATATAAACAAAGAAAAAGAGCGCATTTCAGTTCAAGAGGTAGCCTGATGTTCCCATTCAGGCGGTAAAAATTCAAAAATTGGAGTGTATTAGGTATGTAGCAGCTTTGTTATGTGTAACTCACATTTAATATTTTTTAAAGAAATTCTCTAATGTCAGGCCTCTTTTCAAAGCGTCAGTTATAAGCTCATAGACTTAAATTTTTTTGTATTAGTTTGTGATAGGAAGTCACAAATCTTTTGCACTAAATTTTAACATTCGGTGAAATTTAAAGTATTTCGTAAATTTTCTCTTTTTTTGATTTTTTTCCAAAATCTCTAAAATCCAAGCCTCTTGCCAGAGCAGAAGGTATTAACTCAGAGTCACAAAATGTTTCTCAGTAATTAGTGTTAGGAAATCACAAATTTTTAGCACTAAATCGTAATATTTTGTGAATTTAAAATATTTTGTAAATTTTCTCATTCGATTTTTTTCCCAAAAATCTCTTAACATCAAGTCTCTTGCCAGAGCAGAAGGCATTAACTCAGAGTCAAGAAATTTTGCCCAGAAATTAGTGTTGGGAAGTCTCAAATTTCCCGCACTAATGCTAACTGCTTTGCAGAAATTCGATTTTTTCGGGACACCCTACCCTCCAATGTTAGTACTGGCCCAACCGGACAGTCTCTCCGGTTGAACCAATCCTAACATTAAAATCCTAACAATCCTAAAATTTCCTGCCCTTCCGGCGCGAAGTAAGCACTGAGCGTGGGGCAGGTCCCTCATTCTGCTATTTCCCACGCTTTGTACCTCTACACAGTCTTCCCATAGGTATTACTCCAAAAATATTTACAAATCTGGTTTGGGATAATATTGATTTTCATGAAGAAACAGTAACTGGACAAGGAGCTACTCACAGTACTAATGGTATAATTGTACAAACAGAAGAACAAGATGCCTCAGACTGTCCACAAATGTACAGTAAGTCTGGGAAAAAATCGAAGAAAAGGAAAATTGATCCACCAGTAACACATATACCTTATTATTCAATTGGACAGCGTAGCTCGCCTCCAGTTTCCCATATCATCTCATGTGACAAAAAAAGAGTAAAATTGGATAATGCAAAACCTCCTAACTTTGATTCTCTTTCATCACACATCAAAAGAAGTAACTATCAAGCAAACATCCATCGCCGGTGTTTGAGCGCAATAATCGATGCTACTAGAGTCCTATAGATGCTACCAGTCCATCAGAACCTGGTTGGATTGTAAATGCCGACAGTATTGAAATACAATGGAGCACAATTCCAATTGCACCAGATAATATTCACAAACACATCTCCTGTGCCTGCCAAAAATCTCAGTATTCTTCAAAGAAATGTACATGCAAGATGCAAAACTGTTCTTGCACAGAGTTTTGCTCTTGCGACAGTAATTGTTTGAACTCCCAAGAAGAAACCAGCTCTATGCATGAAAATTGCATAGATGAACTCAGTGATTCTGACGATGATGCTTCAGAATAAAGGATAACTATTTTTAGGTATGATAATACATTTAGAATACATTTTTGATAAATCTCCTGAAGCATTAAATGCATATATAAATTAAAATTATTTATTTATTTTTCAGTCAACTTGACGGACAAGTGGCTGGTTGTGAGAGTCCTGCTGTGTGTATTAAAATAACGGGGGGGGGGGGGGCTCCCGGGGGTGATGATGTATGTATTAAAAGAAATTGTTAAACATTAGCTGTTTTTTAAGGAAGAAGGAAAATGCCTGTTTCTTATAAAATATATTTTTCATGTACATTAATAATATTTTTGATATATTTGAAATTATCCAGCCCCTTGATTTTTATTTTCACTATTTTTGTCGCACATCTTTAATGGTCTGTAAAAAATTAATGAGACGATATTTTTTTGGGAACATTGTGTTTTTTTCACCTATAGACTCTACGGAATCAGAAAAATATCACATTTTGTAGTCCCCGAAGTTGGCAAACGAAACCATGTTTCTAAGCATCTTTTCTGCCTTCGGCTCACAGACTATAAAGTTAATGGAATAAAATACGCTTTATCACTCTCCGGATTAGCGGTAGATGGCAGCAGATACTAGCAACAGTTCCTTCGAAAATAGATGAAGAATATTGCTCTACTAGGATTGGTAGAGCGATTCCTGAGCAGTAGGGGATTTTATCGCACGCAGTAATTGCTGCTCCCTAAGGGTCAAACAATTCATCAAACTGCACTTGGTATTCAAAAAATGACCAGATAGAAAACAGGTTCATTGAGGTAATTTATCATTTGATTTTTTTGTCTGTCATTACGGTCATCATTCACTATGACTCGGTTAAATTCAGCGACTTTACTTAAAAATTTCGGCAGAATTTAAGACTTTAAATTTCGATAACGCGATCATGAAGGCTAATAATTTATGCGACCAGAAACACGTTCTATAATGCTATTTCGATTGCTAGTTGTTTCAACTTTTTTTCACTATTACACTATTGTATAGTTTCCAGGTAAGTGCAGAGTTCATAATCGCTTCCAGTAGCGAACGAATTGCAAGCCTTTTAAACATAGACTCGGGCTTTGCACGTCCGGGACGAGGTTAATAGATGACTTCAATTCGTGTAAATGCTTCCTCGTTATTCATTGAAGAAGCAAAAATTAGACGATTTAAAAAGGGTGTCTAAAAGCAAGGAGCCTCCAGAGATGGGAAAAGTAGTTCCGCAGCCGCTGTTCCGGTGGGGCGCTGGGAAGATATTAAGGGGAGGTGAACATGTTTTGAGCAGTAAGGGGGCGGTGGATATATTTTGAAATTCTCTTGAGAGGGACGTGTTTTGGGCGGGAGCGGTAGGAAAGTCTCTTCTCATAGATTGGTGAAGATCAGGAGTGCCCCAATGAGAGGTCACGGGAGGCAACGGCGCACGCTGACAAATCACTTCAGAGGGGGCTGAGCAGAGACTCAGAGAGAAGAGGGCGCAGGGAACTGCAGAAAATTTAGATGAGAAAAAAAAATTGAATTTCTAAAATCAGTGCTAATTTTGGATGACAAATATACATCATTAAATTTTTTTTAGCATTATAATTATTGTTGCGGCCGAGAGGTAAGGCATTTTGATAAAAACCGGAAAAGAAAAAAAAATAAAAAGCTCTCTTAATTAAAGTAGGGGTTCTCCAACAATTGCATGCACTGTTTTGGCAAACTTGTGCTTGGATAACATTAATTTTGAGATTTATTTTACAATTGCTCCCAATATTCTCTTTCAATCAGAGGAGAAGGGAGCGCATGGGCACATGTGAACAAACGATATTGTTGAGAAACTGCTCGAACTGAATAGAAGCTCTGAAGTCGGTTCGATTTTTTTTCCAAAAATATTTTAATCTAATTTCACATAGTGTGAAAAAATGGCCCTATGCTTCTCTCAGTATGTTAAGTTGATTTTTGTTTAAATTTCATTTGATCTGGGTTTATATTTCATACTTTGCCTCTGGATGATTTCACTATACAACATTCGTTAATTTTATTGTTTTTTTTTTAATAAAATAATATTTAATTATATTCTTTAACAGAGCTTAAAAAATTCTTAATTTTCACGAACAAAAATATGTTACGTTTTTTGATTTTTGTTCACATTAGATTGAGTAAATAGAGTTCAAAAGAAGAAAAATATGTCATAACTAAAAAACGTGTAAAAGTGAAGTTTATGAAATGCAGGCCTTGAAAACAAAATAATCCTGCAAGTAAAGAGACAAGTCTCTTCTCTCATGGTTGGAATCCGCGAAAATGCGAACGTCACTCACTTAACATCGAGTCTCGTCGTAGCTCCGCCCACTTTTTTTCGGTAACCAGTCCGGCGGACAGCCAGACACTCACCGGTCTATGAATTTGATAAGTTCTCCCGCCTTTTTCTTGTCTGCGTCGAAACATTTCCTCCTTTAAAAAATCATAATGATGTATGGAAATATTTCATAACATACTTTCACGTCATCCTCTTATGGTTACGCTTCATGCTTTCCTGTACTTTTCCCCAAATTAGTCATATTCAATTATGTGTAACAATAATAATAGCACGAACTCCAACTTCTGATATCAAAATAATAAAAAAGCGAACCATACGAAAGAAGTGTGTGATTCTGTCACTGGTGTAGCCAGAACTTATCTTCCGCGGGGAAGTCAAAACATTCCTAATGCGCTTATTAACTGATGTATTAGGATTAGTTATAATTTTAAAACTAATCCCTCTGGAAAACAGGCCCAGATTGTTTGTTTGGGGATTAAAAAGATTGCTTATCAAAGAGAAGGACCCTGTTTTTTTTCCTATACCACCGTAATACATCGTCTAATTGAAATTTTTTTTCCGTTTTTCGACATGACAATGGTTCGAGCCTTTCTAACTACGAGGAGAAAATACTCAGAACAGTGACGAGAAGTACTGTATCATTCTGACATATCAAGCGTCTCCAACTTATATGTTATGTTTCTGTTCTCACTTTATGCATGAAAAAATTATGTTTTTTATAAAAGTTGAACAGTCATAGAAAAAAAAACGAAATACTCGCTCGTACTCGAAGGTCAATAACACTATAGACACGTGTTATATGTTATTCTTTCAGGAGCTTCTTACCAAAACTTAACTGACATAGCTTTAAAGAAGGCTTTAATCGATGTCAGAAGACGCCTTTCTTTTTTTCTTATCATGTATAGCAGCCGAATAATTAGAGTGTTTCGGTTTTTTTTCTATGACTGTACAAATTGGAATAGAGTAATAGAATGTGAATTGCAAATTTTTAATCCAACGTTTTAAAGCACTGATACGCAGGGATACTGCAGACAACGTGTTTCGGCGTTACAAGGAGCGTCTTTTTCAATGCGAAAAATTGGGAGCTTATGGGTGCACAGTAGGGTGGGGCGAAAAATAAAAAGTTTTTCAGATTAACTTCTAATAGTTGCCAAAAGTTGTCTTTGGTGAAAGTTAGCTTTTGTGCAAAATTTGAGAAAAATCGGTTAATATCTTCAGGGGGCGCTGCGATCGCAAAGTTTTACCATAGCTTTGTTATGGATTTTATGGTTAAAATGTCAAAAAGAATTCCTTTAGCTAGTCTCTTTGCATTTTTTTCACTCAAAAGATGTTTCCATGCATTAAAAGCATATGAAATGACTCACAAACATTTTTTGTGAGTTATTTCATATGCTTTGAATGCATGAATATAACTTGTGAGTAAAAAAAAACGCAATGAGATTAGCTAACGATATTATTTTTCATATTTTAACCATAAAATCCCGATTAAAGCTATGATGAAAATTTGCGATCGCAGCGCCCCCTGAAGATATTAACCGATTTTTCTCAAATTTTGCACAATAGCTAACTTTAACCAAAGACAACTTTCGGCAACTATTAGAAGTTGATCTGAAAAACTTTTTATTTTTTGCCCCACCCTAATGCACAAACATCCGACAAAAGCGGATTAGTCGGAGGTCTGTGCATCCATAAGCTCCCAACTTTTCGCATTGAAAAAGGCGCTCCTTGTAACGCCGAAACAAGTGTCTGCAGTTTTCCTGCGTATCAGTGCTATAAAACGTTGGATTAAAAATTTTCAATTTTTAATTTGCACTAAGGTAACCATTTTCTTCTCTTTTGAGCGTGCTTAGCTTCCAGTGAGTTTGTGGCATGCAAACGAATGACATAGAAAAGCATAATCAGTCGATTATTAAACAAAAACTCAATCGCTATGTAAAGCTCAAGAAAGCCTTGGCCAACGATGAGGTCGGGGCAAGATTCGAACACTAGGAGGGAATCCTGTAGCCAATTGGTTCATACATATCCATTGGCAACGGAAGGATTAAGATTTCGATCATTAAACGTGATCTTTAGCAAAAGCTCACATTGTTAAAAACACTTAGAGGAGAAGGCGGATCAGAGCTTCTGCACGGTAGCGGGAGCAAATATGACTTATTTTTTCAGCTGGTTCATAACGGGCAGCACATTTAGCGGACGGCATGACTTCTCGCGCACTGGAAGGCGCGACATATTAGACATTTCGGTCTTCTACTACATTATTGTGATGGCAACCTTTTTCAATCCAATTTTCTGCTCTGACCCTTTAATAGGTAATAGCTAGAACAGTGATGTTTCAAGGGGGTGCGAGAGGGGTCGCTTGCAAACCACTTTTTATTCTAACAAAAAATAATAATGACGAAAAACTACTCCAAATACAGCATTTTATTTGTTCTTTAATATCTTATTTTTAAATACAGGGTTGTCCAAATTAGACTTCCCCAACTCAGAGCTCTGTGCAGGACGTTGTATGGGTCATAATGTTATAAAATTTTGAAAACAGACACTTCAGACCATGCGCTCGAGATTTATTAAAGAAAAGAAAATAGTACAAAAATTTGCCGATAGATGGCGCTGCTGATTAGCGAGACATTCTACAGATATTCTATATGTGTGCCGTGGTTCTCCACAACTCTTTCCATTCGTAAAGCAGTGTGTTCCACAGCTGATCGCAGAAAGTCCACACTAATTCCACGAACATGACCATTAATTGCGTCTTTAAGATGTGCCAAGGTTGTGGGGTGTTCTCGATAGACCCGATCCTTTAAGAATCCCCATAACCAAAAGTGAAACGGGATGAGATCAGGCGAGCGAGGAGGCCTAGCTATTAGGAAACAGCGGGCTGATCACACGTGCAAGGTGAAAGTTGCCTGCAACATCTGTTGAACGCCACGAAGAATATGGAGAGGTGCACCATCTTGCATAAATATCGTGTCCTGGAGGCAGCCACGTTATTGAAGTTCAGGAATTGCAAACGTTGTCAACATGTCTTGATACCGTCTTCCTGTAACAAAGCAAGTTTCGTACCCTCTTGAAGTCACTTCTTCAAAAAAAAAAAAAAAAATAACACCACACATCCTTGGCACATCTTAAAGACGCAATTGGTTATGTTCGTGGAATTAGTGTGGACTTACTGCGTTCAGCTGTAGAACACACTGTTTTACAAAATTGAAGAGATGTACAGAACCACGGTAACACATACAGAATATCTGTAGAATGTCTCGCTAATCTGCAGCGCCACCTACCGGCAACCTTTTGTACTATTTTCTTTTCTTTAATAAATCTCGAGCGCATGGTCTGAAGTGTCTGTTTTCAAAATTTCAACTCATTCTGACCCATACAACGTCCTGCACAGGCCGCTGAGTTGGGGAAGTTTAATTTGGACAACCCTGTATAAAATTTGAATGCATGTATGAATGCACCTATGTATGTATGTCCTGTACAGACTCAAAAACTACACGTTTAATTTCGCTAAAAATTTCACAATTTGTGTCCTCACTAAGCACATCAAGAAACCAATTAGAAAAAGAGAAGACAGGGAGTTCTTTGTAAGAAAAGCAGTCGAAAACTTTGTACAATTAATGAAGTTAAAAATACAAGACAACGTGTTCAAAAGTACAAATAAAATACTTAAAAAAATATTAAAAAAGAGCTTGAAAACTCTAGCAAATAGCTAATTCGGGGCTATTACAAAAGAAGCCCCATCATCAGTGCGAAAAGGGGGATGGTTCAACTGACCACAGTTGTTATTCCACAATTTTAGTTGAAACTTCTGTATAAAATCTCTAATTTTTTTAGAGGCTTTCTATATCCTTTATTGAGTGCTTCATCTCAACTTCCCCCCGATATCTAATTTTGCGTGCGATATTGCATTTGCTTCGCGTGGTTTTCTGAGGCTTCTCTCGATCCAAACAGTTAAAAAATGTTTCTGTCGTGAGTATTCACACTTGAATATATCGTCGGCACCATGCTAAACTTACGAATGTGAAATTTGACTTTTCAAGAGAGCCAAAACACTGAATATAATTTTTTTTTTCCCACCTGACGAGTTTGGTTATTTTCAATTTTTAAATTGTTACAGATATCTTTAAGTGTAAAACAATCGTTCGAAGGTATCATTTTATTTATTTGTAAAAGTCGAACTTAAAAAACGCGATTTTTCACATTCGTTATTTTAGCATGGTGCCGACGATATAATATTGCTGTTTTTATTTTTTCGAAAGTAGAAACGCAGCTTTCTAGAAAATCATCCCAGATAAATAACTCCAGGGTTCCCCGTACTTAACACTACACGTGGTTTTGCATTTTTTATAGATGAGAGACGAAAAATATAAAATGAATAACTAAAATTTAAACCAATAAAATTATTATTGATTTGTTTTATCTCAAAAATAAATTACTCAACAAACAAACAAAAAAAAATATATATTTTTTTTAAACTCTGTATATCTTCTGTGCATTTAATTTTTGAAATTAGTTTCGAGAGCGTCCATAAAAAGGGTACACGAGCAGCAATTGACCCACACATGCACCAATTTTGTTCGGAACTAAGTCCCATGAGAAACCAATGGGGATTAGCTCTATGTTCAAATACATATTCTTTGGGAGGGAAGGAAGCGTTGCAAAAAAGTTGCCATTATCGCTCAATGTGGGAAATTCCAATGGACAAGCGAAACGATAATATAGCAGCATGAGCATTGCAAAAAAAAAGAAGCAAAGTGCAGCTACCCATGAATTTAGAAATTCTCCAAGGGATATTCCATCTTGTGGCATACAAAAGGTTTTGCCCTCACATCTCATGGAAAGTAGATTTGCAATAGGTAAACATGGGTCTCCTCGCCATTTCTGACTGATTAGAATTGCACTTATGAACTTCTGATGCACAGGGTAATTTAGATCTGAAACCAACGGCCGGCGAACAAATGTTTTCCGACCTATAGGAACTGAAACACTAGAAATTAAAAAAAAAAAATGCCCATTTCCTTTTAGTATTTTAAAGAAGGCTAATGCCATACCATCGCAAAAACCTCCACTGAGCACTTAATTTAGCAAAACAAATAAACAAAAAATAAAATACTATTGTACTGTGGTCTGGCGCTAACTAAGGCTACTATAACAGGAGCTCTATATACAGGAGCTCTAGCGCTAACTAGAGCGCATGACAACTGAAATACAGAGGAGCTCCGAAAACTACCCCCCCCCCCCCGGGAATGACTCTATTCCACCTCAGTTAATCGACCAGTTCCAACGGCTAGTCGCTGTCCTGTCCTCAGGGACGTAACTAGAGGGGGGCAGACGGGGCTCGTGCCCCGGGCGCCAGATTTTAGGGGCGCTGAACTGGCTAAGTAACTGCATCATTTTCTTTTCATCATTTTTAAGAAAAAAGACAAATTTTTAAAAGACAGCTCTCCCTAAAAAGAAATAAGCTCAATGCAGGCACAGGCAAAAGGTTAAAGAAATGTCTTAATGTGGAAAAGGCGTGGGAAAGATCGACGGAGAGAAAGTGAGGAGGGTGCAATAAATGGCATGAATATATATTTTTTTTTCAGAGAGTGACCAGTAAACGTGTTTCACTTGTCCCTTTGGCTTTGAGATTATTTGGTGGTGGTTTTTATTCATTTTCTCTGCAATATACATTAAGTATACCCGTATATGACGGTTCCGACGTTGGCGTTATCATTGTTTTCGACCAATATTTTGTTTAATTTTAATGGGGGGGGGGGCGCCGAAGCGAAGTCTTGCCCCTGTTCAAAAATGGCCTAGTTACGTCCCTGCCTGTCCTTTATTTTTTTTTTACACCGAGGGTCTTTCACGCTGTTTTTTCGGTGGTAATTTACTGATTGCGGAAAAACGTTAGGGCGCTATTTTGCCGTGCTAAGCACAAAAGTGGTATCTGCACGTTTTGTCAAAATTGAGTTAAGGTCACCAGCTAGTTAATAGTCACATATTTCATCTAAATACGATGTGGTATGGTCATTTGTCCATCGTAAGTATTTTTCAAAAATATTTGAAAAAGTTTCATCTGAATCAAATACATTGAGAAGCAAAACTTTAAACGGCAATTTCTCATTTTGAAGTCGTCTGCAGATACGACTTTCGCGCTTAGCACGGCAGTAATTGGTCGTTATTAACTTTCAAAGACATTTTTTGCATTTCATGTTAGACTTTTTAGCTATAATTAAAATGAATGTGTGGTTTTGTTGTCTTTTTTTTACATCTTGCACATACTAGTATCGTTTTTTACGTGTATTTCGGATTATCCCTTCAATTCGCTTTTCCGCGACGACCGTGCCGCGGATAATCGGGAGTTGCATTTCGTGCATGACACATTTCGTGTCTCACTTCAGTTGAGAGAAATCTGACGACAAATGAAAACCCGCTGTGCAATCTTGCAGTAAGAACTGCTGGATAGCTTGTCGCCAATTTGGCATGTTCTAAAATTTTACAAAAATTCTGCTTTAAAATGTTTTCAATCCACCATCAAGTAAATGACAACACCAAGAAAAATTCTAATGCACACAACACTTTTTGCAATTTTAGTCACCAATCCTTTTTGCACGTTACTTTTTTTAGTTAAACAAAAAATTAATAAGTTTTAATTACACGTTACCAATCCTAGCAGAGCAATATTCTTCATGTCTTCGGTGGAATAGTTGCCAGTATGTGCTGCCATCTGCCGCCGAAACAAATAGGGAAACCTTACAAATCTTATCATTGTAATTTCCGTCGCATATATTTTCGTATGCTAGAGACGCTGTGGGTCGGGGAATGGGTCAAACGTTTTCAGGAGATTTTATTTTTTAAGAGTAACACCATTCCTGATACAAAACTTTGCGAAGGACTTTTTTCACCTATCCCCCAGAAATTAAATAATGACTGCGCTTGTGACACAAGCACGGACTTAGCTTTTTCTTTCTTATGATTAGCTTACAATATTATCTTCATATCATTATGACAATATTTGTGCAATTGTTATTGTTACGAATAAGTAAATAATTCCTCGCGGAAGAATAACAGTATGAAGTGCAATTGCAAACCGAGAAAAAAAAATTGTAAATAGCATAAATGTTGATATTATTTTATTTTTCAATATGAAACTGTTTTTTACGGGAACATGAAAAATATCTCTAAGACATATGCAAACCGGACTTGAGGAAATTTAGGACAAAGTTTCAAATTTTTGGAATTTTAGGAAACTGAACATTTTTTAAGAAATTGAGGAATTCCTAACCCTTGAGTGGTTGAAATTTTGTGTCCATGTGTTGCCAAATCTCTGCCAACCAAAGCGTGAGAATAAATGTATCACCAGCGAAAAAAATAAATAAACATAAAAATATTTTTGAAAAAAAAGATTGAACCGACTTCGGTTCAATCAATCAGCCGCTCCCCCCCTACCAAGTACGAACTTGAAACTTCGCTTCCACTAGATAAATCGATTCTACACGTATATATAGAATACAAACTTTTTTTTATGAAATATACTGGAAGCTATTTTCTTGCTGTGAATCAATAATTTCATTTTTTCTTGATTAAGAAAACGCACTTTTTAACCTGTTAACTGGGTATGAGGAAATATTTCGTCATACATAAAAGCCTACAGCAATGGGCATGACGAAATATTTCGTCATGGAAATTAATCGTAATATATTGAACGCATCACGTTCTACGTTGTTCTTATCTATTAAACCTTAGAATGGTTATATATATGCCATCATATTGTCGATGCGTCATGAATTTTCATGTTCTTGTAATCTGTAACTTGAGCGCTATTAACGGGAAAACGGGCGCTGCATGATCTATACTTCGAGCTGCCACAAGTTTGATTCATTTTAGTCTGCATTTCAGTATCCTACATGTTAGTAATAACTTTCTGATTTGAATATTCTTATTGTGAATTTCAGTGTTTGATATATTTAGGAGGTATTAGGAGAGAATCGAGATTCTCTCCTAATACCTGACTGCTGTGTTGCCTTGTGTATGCCGCACTGTTTCAAGCAATATCATACTGCGAAATAATTATTATAATTTGTTCCATTAATGCGTTTTACATTGAACACATTTGAATTATATTTTTAATATAAAATATTGTATCAAAATACAGGTGTCCAGAAAAAGACTGACTGTTTTCAAAAATTCATAACAGGAGAACGGTAAATGATAAAAAAAAATTCTTGCAGAATATTCATGCGATTGGCCAGGAATTTTATTCCCAGAATTCCAAGTTTTAGTTCGAAAAAATTTCAATAGATGGCGCTGCGGATAGTAAGCCCCATAGATACGCGGTGTACTTTCAAAGCAGACAATTCAATCTAGCCCACTGCACTTCGAGCCGTTTTAGTTGAGCGGTCGGGGCACTGGACAAGTAAACTAAAGATTCCTGGATCGAAGCCCACGATCAGCATTCATTTTGTACACTAGGTAAGTTCAGAAGTCAAAGATGAAGAATGGCATTTCACATCACAATTTTTCAGAATTTTTAATGCTTACAATTTTTTTATAATATTTTCTCACGGTCTGCCACTAGCTGCAATCACATCTCAGTCAACAAACGGTTTTCAGAGATTCATGAGAAGAAATCGCTCATGGTTAAAAAAATAATAATAAAATTAAAAAACAAATAATAATAAAACAAAAAAGCACTTAGTGATCAGTCAGTTATTAAACAAAATTACAAAACAATATTTTCAAAATATTTACCATCTGCTGCAACCACATGTCGCAACTGGAGGAAAAAAATTGCAGACATTTTCTGTAATGTTGCTAATGAAATGGCTGCACTTTCGTCACTTATTATTTTCTGAAGTTCATCCAATGATCGAGGATTTTTCCGATATGCGGCATTTTTCAAATGCCACAAAGGAAGAAATAGCTAGGATTTAAGTCTGGTGAATACGGTGGCCATTTAATTCCCTTCCCTGTATAGTATGGATAGTCCAAAGCTATCACACGATCATGAAAGTACTCCTCTAAAAGTTGAAAACATCAGGTGTTCGATGCGGTCTTGCACCATCCTGCATGAACCAAGATGTCCCATATGGAATCAAAGCATTTTCAACAGCCACAAACTCGTGCAACAATTCAATGTACCGTCTTGAATTCACTGTATCGCGAATGAAAAAGGGCCCAATCACACCTTTGCTGGAAACAGCCGCCCATACAGTCACTTTTTGAGGATGTATAGATTGTGGAATTCACACGTGTGGATTTTCCGTTCCCCAAATACGCCAGTTTTGTTTGTTAACGAATCCGTCAAGATGAAAGTGTGCTTCGTCTGAAAACCATATTGAATCAACGTCAACACTACCACTATCAACCAGTTGCAGAATTTCATTTGCAAAATTGAACCATTTCTCTATGGATGCAGCTTGAAGCAGTTGCTGTGTTTGAATTTTGTACGGGAACACAGCCAGAGACTTTCGCATTATGGTGTGCACAGATGCTTTGTTCAATTGACATGCGGCTGCAGTTTTTCTAACTGATTTTCTAGGCGAGCGGTCAATAGCTTTCTGAACGACGTTTGCATTTGCTTCAGTGGTAGCTGAGCGATGTCGTCCAACATTTCCTATTTTCTCATCAACAACACTATCGGTTCGTTTAAACTTCTCGTACAATTTTCTTATTGTATTTGGATGCGGATCATTCTTAACCTGAAATTTGCTCTGAAAGCTTCTTCTTGTTGCGGTAATGCTTTCCCCCAATCGGTGGTACTCCAATACAAGAAAAATTCTTTTGATCCAAGGAATACGCCATTATCTACTCTATCCTTCCGATCCTGCTGGTTTCAATGCTGGAAATTTCAACTACATTTGCCGATGCACATTTTAATGATTTCATATGGTGGTTTCTGATTTTTTTTAACTATAAACGATTTCCTCTCATAATTTTTTTAAAACAGTCTGTTAACTGAGATGCGATTGCAAGTAGACGCAGACAGTAAGAAAATATCGTAAAGTAATTGTAATAATTAAAAATTCCGAAAAATTGTGATGTGAAATGACGTTTTTCTTCTTTGACTTTTAAAGTTACCTGGTGTACAAAATAAATGCTGATGGTGGGCTTCGATCCTGGAACCTTTCGTCCGCTATTCCAATGTCCTGACGACTGGACTAAAAAGGCTCGAAGTGCAGAGGACAAGATTGAGTTATGTCCTTCTCAAGCAACACCGAAGCATATCTATGCTTAACCGAAGCTTACTATCTGCAGCGCCATCTGATGAAATTTTTTTAAACTAAAACTTGGAATTCTGGGAGAAAAAATTCCTGTCCAACCATATGAATATTCTGCAAGAATTTTTTTTTTTTA
Organism: Uloborus plumipes; assembly: GCA_038373865.1. Lineage (NCBI taxonomy): Eukaryota > Metazoa > Arthropoda > Arachnida > Araneae > Uloboridae > Uloborus > Uloborus plumipes. The sequence goes on from JAXGGA010006246.1 coordinate 33,773, forward strand.
TCATTTACCGTTCTCCTGTTATGAATTTTTGAAAACAGTCAGTCTTTTTCTGGACACCCTGTAAATAAAAATCATAAGTTAAATACGATATTCTTTTATAACTTGAGGTGTGATATTACTTATCGTTGCGAAAAAAAAAGTCTCCATTGTGAAATGAGTTGAGCAATAGCTAATTCCCCGGTTAACAAGTTAAGAGATACCTTCCCATTGTTGCGATCTATTGAATTTTTAACATGCTCAAAAGAACTTATTATTTGCTACTCACATGTTACAGCATATAGTTGCTTAATAATGATGGAGATTACTTCTAGTCTCTATCAGCATATTTTTTCCCTCTGTTACGTTTACTTATTTCGTAACATGATTCATTCGCTCGTTAGTTTTTTCAACCCTTCTGTCCAATTTCCTTCTCTATTTTTTATTCATTCAAAAAAATAATATGTTTTTTTTTTATTATTTCGCGCAATTTATTTCTTAACTCATGTATGCTTCAAGTGGTTTTTGCCTCAAGGAAGGATTTGGTTTTTAAAAGAGAAATCTTTAAAGAGATTTTTTTTGGGGGGATTGTTTTAAAAGTTTAACATTTTTCATTAGTAATTACCAAAAAACAAAATAATGCAGTAAAATACGTACATTGTTGCAATAATACAAGGTACTGCCAAAATCTGTAAAATTAAACTTAAAAATGTTTATATTTAAGAAGGTAAAATTAAAATGAAAAACATGATTGATTTATAAACGATTGGTATACGAAATACTTTAGCATATGACTTTGTGCTATAGTTGTACAGAAAATAACAACGTTACGAATGCACAAATGAGCAGGGATACTGCAAGTATCCCTGCTCATTCGTGCATTCGTAAGGTTGTTATTTTCTGCATATACATAAAATGAATGTTTTTCAAAAAGTACTATTTTGATCTCCTTTAGAAGGGAACCATTTTTCGTCCAGTATATTAGACCCTTGTTATCATCAGTTAGTAGAGAGAAAAATTATTTTTTACAGTTAAAGTTTCCTGTGTAAAAGAATGATAAATTTAGCATCATTTTACATTGATCTATTGGGAGAACTGAGAGTGCTTGGGTGCGATCACACTGTAGAAAGTGAACTTTCAGACAGAAAAGATTCAACAAAAAAAAAGCGAAAATAAAATAAAAAAGAAACATCAGTGAAATAAGTAAACAAATTAGCTACCCAAGAAAAAAGGGCATACTGCGCCGGGCAGTGCCGCATGTAGGAAGCGTTAGTTATCAGCTACAGTTGGCCGCTCCCCCCCTACCAAGTACGAACTTGAAACTTCGCTTCCACTAGATGAATCGATTCTACACGTATATATAGAATACAAACTTTTCTTTATGAAATATACTGGTAGCTATTTTTTTGCTGTGAATCAATAATTTCATTTTTTCTTGATTAAGAAAACGCACTTTTTAACCTGTTAACTGGGTATGAGGAAATATTTCGTCATACATAAAAGCCTACAGCAATGGACATGACGAAATTTTTCGTCATGGAAATTAATCGTAATATATTGAACGCATCACGTTCTACGTTGTTCTTATCTATTAAACCTTAGAGTGGTTATATATATGCCATCATATTGTCGATGCGTCATGAATTTTCATGTTCTTGTAATCTGTAACTTGAGCGCTATTAACGGGAAAACGGGCGCTGCATGATCTATACTTCGAGCTGCCACAAGTTGGATTCATTTTAGTCTACATTTCAGTATCCTACATGTTAGTAATAACTTTCTGATTTGAATATTCTTATTGTGAATTTCAGTGTTTTATATATTTAGGAGGTATTAGGAGAGAATCGAGATTCTCTCCTAATACCTGACTGCTGTGTTGCCTTGTGTATGCCGCACTGTTTCAAGCAATATCATACTGCGAAATAATTATTATAATTTGTTCCATTAATGAGTTTTACATTGAACACATTTGAATTATATTTTTAATATAAAATATTGTATCAAAATACAGGTGTCCAGAAAAAGACTGACTGTTTTCAAAAATTCATAACAGGAGAACGGTAAATGATAAAAAAAAAAAATTCTTGCAGAATATTCATGCGATTGGCCAGGAATTTTATTCCCAGAATTCCAAGTTTTAGTTCGAAAAAATTTCATTAGATGGCGCTGCGGATAGTAAGCCCCATAGATACGCGGTGTACTTTCAAAGCAGACAATTCAATCTAGCCCACTGCACTTCGAGCCGTTTTAGTTGAGCGGTCGGGGCACTGGACAAGTAAACTAAAGATTCCTGGATCGAAGCCCACGATCAGCATTCATTTTGTACACTAGGTAAGTTCAGAAGTCAAAGATGAAGAATGGCATTTCACATCACTTTTCAGAATTTTTAATGCTTACAATTTTTTTATAATATTTTCTCACGGTCTGCCACTAGCTGCACTCACATCTCAGTCAACAAACTGTTTTCAGAGATTCATGAGAAGAAATCGCTCATGGTTAAAAAAATAATAAAAAAATTAAAAAACAAATAATAATAAAACAAAAAAGCACTTAGTGATCAGTCAGTTATTAAGCAAAATTACAAAACAATATTTTCAAAATGTTTACCATCTGCTGCAACCACATGTCGCAACTGGAGGAAAAAAATTGCAGACATTTTCTGTAATGTTGCTAATGAAATGGCTGCACTTTCGTCACTTATTATTTTTTGAAGTTCATCCAATGATCGAGGATTTTTCCGATATGCGGCATTTTTCAAATGCCACAAAGGAAGAAATAGCTAGGATTTAAGTCTGGTGAATACGGTGGCCATTTAATTCCCTTCCCTGTATAGTATGGATAGTCCAAAGCTATCACACGATCATGAAAGTACTCCTCTAAAAGTTGAAAACATCAGGTGTTCGATGCGGTCTTGCACCATCCTGCATGAACCAAGGTGTCCCATATGGAATCAAAGCATTTTCAACAGCCACAAACTCGTGCAACAATTCAATGTACCGTCTTGAATTCACTGTATCGCGAATGAAAAAGGGCCCAATCACACCTTTGCTGGAAACAGCCGCCCATATAGTCACTTTTTGAGGATGTATAGATTGTGGAATTCACACGTGTGGATTTTCCGTTCCCCAAATACGCCAGTTTTGTTTGTTAACGAATCCGTCAAGATGAAAGTGTGCTTCGTCTGAAAACCATATTGAATCAACGTCAACACTACCACTATCAACCAGTTGCAGAATTTCATTTGCAAAATTGAACCATTTCTCTATGGATGCAGCTTGAAGCAGTTGCTGTGTTTGAATTTTGTACGCGAACATAGCCAGAGACTTTCGCATTATGGTGTGCACAGATGCTTTGTTCAATTGACATGCGGCTGCAGTTTTTCTAACTGATTTTCTAGGCGAGCGGTCAATAGCTTTCTGAACGACGTTTGCATTTGCTTCAGTGGTAGCTGAGCGATGTCGTCCAACATTTCCTATTTTCTCATCAACAACACTATCGGTTCGTTTAAACTTCTCGTACAATTTTCTTATTGTATTTGGATGCGGATCATTCTTAACCTGAAATTTGCTCTGAAAGCTTCTTCTTGTTGCTGTAATGCTTTCCCCCAATCGCTGGTACTCCAATACAAGAAAAATTCTTTTGATCCAAGGAATACGCCATTTTCTACTCTATCCTTCCGATCCTGCTGGTTTTAATGCTGGAAATTTCAACTACATTTGCCGATGCACATTTTAATGATTTCATATGGTGGTTTCTGATTTTTTTTTTTTTTTAACTAAACGATTTCCTCTCATAATTTTTTTAAAACAGTCTGTTAACTGAGATGCGATTGCAAGTAGACGCAGACAGTAAGAAAATATCGTAAAGTAATTGTAATAATTAAAAATTCCGAAAAATTGTGATGTGAAATGACGTTTTTCTTCTTTGACTTTTAAACTTACCTGGTGTACAAAATGAATGCTGATGGTGGGCTTCGATGCTGGAACCTTTCGTCCGCTATTCCAATGTCCTGACGACTGGACTAAAAAGGCTCGAAGTGCGGAGGACAAGATTGAGTTATGTCCTTCTCAAGCAACACCGAAGCATATCTTTGCTTAACCGAAGCTTACTATCTGCAGCGCTGTTAAAAGCTACAATTTTTACCATTTAGTAACAATTTTTCCTTTGAGGTGGCGCCACATATCGGAGGCGAATTCAGTTTTTGAGAAGAGTCTAAGATCTGAGTCATCACGAATCTTCCTCGTTGTATTACCTTATTTGGTAATGGAAATGAAAAGCTTCAACCATTGGCTAAGAAGTTAGCGTCCTTTCGGACATCCGTTCAAAAAATAAGCGTCCCGCTATTAATCTTCTCTAAAAAAACGTTGTAGTAGGATGCAGGAAAGGGCGATGTTTTCTGTGATTTTTCTTCGGAAAGAATGTTGGAAAAGGCCACGAAAGAAGCGAAAAAAGCCTTAATTGAATGATGGAAATCCTTTCCTCAATATTCAAGGTGAACATTATTAGAACCAAGAAAACATTTCAATGTTATTGCACTTCTTTCATCAATGCCTGAACGGTAATAATTTTAAAATACATGTGCCAAACTGTGTAAAGTTGAACTTTTTATTTTGTCCTCATCACCATACTTGAAATATGAAATTGCAGCTACATCTTCTCCTGATATTGATCAGCAATTGAACCTTCTCTTCATGTGAATAAGAAATGATAAATCGAACATTGTCCAGTTTTCAAGAACTGTGTTGATCTTCAAATCTCCTGTTCATCCAGGGCCAGGTGCAGGTTGACGACTCGATACCTAAGAACAATTCATCTAAGTTTGTTTTATCCAGTGCTTGAAGATTTGATTCCTAAGTACAATTCATCTAAGTTTGTTTTATCCAGTGCTTGAAGATTTAATTCCTAAGAACAATTCATCTAAGTTTGTTTTATCCAGTGCCTGAAGATTTGATTCCTAAGAACAATTCATCTAAGTTTGTTTTATCCAGTGCCTGATGAAGGTTGAAGCTTTTATTCCTAAAAACATTTCATCTAAGATTATTCATCCAGTGCCAGGTGAAGGTTGAAGATTTGATTCGCAATTGAAGAGGGAGCCGTCGAATCTCCCCTTCTGCAAAAATTTCATTGTATTTTTCATTTAATTAAGGTTAGGAAAATTGGAGTTTCTTATTTTATGATGAATAAAGTAAGTGATGAAATATTTGAATATATGTGTTTTTTTTCTGTTAAGTATTGATGAAGATATTATGATATTTGGAAAGTTATAATTTTGTCTAAGTATTAACTATGCTTATCTATTTGATGATTGGATTAATTATAATTTAAAAATAAATAATGAAGTGAAAGTTAAAAATTGAAGTTGATCTGATTTTATTCAAAAAGCATGTTTATATGTTTAATTCAGGGATTTAAATTCCCATTTTTTTATTTTGGTATTGCAATGTACGTATCATCCACTATACGGTGATTTTAATTTGTTAAGTAATTAAATGTTAGTAGAATGAAAATTTGAATTTTAATTTATCATCAAGCACCCTTTACATTATGGTGCCGTGAAGGTCTTCGACCTGTGGTTATGAATTTTAAAAATACTCTGGTTCAGTATGCATATTTTCATATATTTTTGTATATATAATGTAATTATTTTTCTGATTATGGTATAATTTTGATGTGTTGAATTTTTGGGACAACTGAATTGACATTTTTTTCTTTTCATTGCATTTTTAAATTTTTCTAAATATGGCCAATTCACTTCTCTCATTAATTCCAATTTTTTCTGGAGCACCTACGGAGAATGTGCAATCCTTTATTCAGTCGGTTTCAGAAATTTCAGAATTGGAAAAATGGTCTTCAGCAAAAAAGCTGATAATTTTGAAATTACGACTCCGAGATAATGCACAAGAATTTGTGAACAATCTCATTCAAAAGAATCCTGAAATCACATTCTCCCAAGTCTCACAGAACTTGTCAAAAAAATTTGCCAAAACAACGAATTTTGAAACTGCTCAGAGAGAGTTTTTGGGAATCAGTCAGGTGCAGGGTCAATCTGTGATAGAATTGAGTGAACTGGTAGAACGAGCAGCTGAAAAGTATTTGAATCCCAACAATAAAACTGATAGTGATATTTTGGAATTAATGGAAAAGTCTAAATTTACTAAATTCATTGAAGCCCTTAGATCAGACATCAGAATTGAAACCCAAAAACAAAGCCCAACCACATTTAAACAAGCAATAAAGATCGCAAAGAATATTGAAAATGCATTAAATAATCCGAGTAATTTTGTTAATCAGCAGTTAGAAATTAATGTGTTGCTACAGTCTCAGGACGAAACTAATAAGAAAATTCAATTACTCACGGAATCTGTAAATTCATTGAAAAGTTCCAAAGGGGTGAATGAGAATGCTTGAACCATTTAAATATGACATTAATTCACTACAAGCTAACCCTGGCATTCCAAACAGTCATTTTTTCAATCAACAGGGTCCTTCTGGCAGTCAACTTAATTTCCCTGGTCAAAGTATCCAGTGTCACATTTGTGGCAAAAACCACATTACTACAAAATGTTTTTATTTCCCAGGCAACAGTAGGAATCCCAGTTTTCAAAACAATTTTAACAGGGGCAGAGCCCATTTTCGAGGTTATCGTAATGGACAGAGAGGGAGGAATTTTTACAGACCGTATCGCAGGAATAATTTTTTTCAAAGGGGGAATTTAAACTAAAGGGGGGTATTCGAAGTGTAGCTAGCCATGATTCGGAACCCCATAATCGTGTCTTTAAGACTGAAGAATGGCAGGATCCTGAAATTGTTAGGGGGAATTTTTCTTCAAATTTTACTAATGGTGACAATTTTTTCTCTGATAGAGTACTAATGTCGTGTACCAATAATGACAATTCCCTACCCATTATTGAGTTAAATTTTAGGGACTTTAAAGCATACGGTTTACTAGATAGTGGAGCAAATGTTTCAGTTTGCCAGCTTTCTGTTCTTGAAATGATCAAGGAATGCTCAAAAGTTAATTATGTCTCAAGGGGGTAAAAATAAAAACAGTCAACAATGAAACCATAAATTGTATGTCAGCTGTAGATCTCAAATTCAAAATTCAGGGAAAATGGTTTTCAAATCTTTTTTTTACTACCAATTTTGATTGGAATGCTAGTTATCAATTTATTTTAGGCTATGATTTTTTTCAACGTAATAAAGTAATTTTAGATACCGTAAACAAAACAATTGTTACTGACAAGGCCAAAATTGATTTCATAACTATTTCTCCTAATGAAATTATTCAGGCAAATGATTCAGAGCAAAACGAAAAACTTCAAAATGAGAATTTGATTGGGCAGGATAAGGAAATTAGACAGGCTAATGCATTAATAGCTAAAGAATCAATTAGTAATAACGTGCAGAGTCTTTCGACAAATTATTTCAAAGTTAAATCTGCTCTTAATGTCAAAATTTCTCCAAATTCTTTTGAAATTGTAAAAATCGGTATCCCTAATGAACTTAAACAATCTGAATTAATACTTTTTTCTCCTGGTAAAATTCAAAAGAAATGTGATATTAAATTTTCAATTCATTCAGCCAAAGAAGCAGCAGGATTTTATGTAATTGTTGAGAATAATTCTAACAGTCAATTAATTATCCAAAAGGAGCAATGTTTGGGAATTGTCCAAGAAATTTGTGAGAGGGACTTAGTGAATTCTCCTGAAACTAATAAATTTCAAATAAACAGTTTAACACTTGAGGAGGTTAGAGATTTGAGAAAAAAGGAACTTTCACCTAGTGATTTTAATTTAGACCACCTGAATAAAACTGATAAAGATAAAATCACAAAGTTATTAATGAGCAACTCTGAAGTTTTTTCAAAAAACTATTTAACGTTAGGTTCTACTGATGCAATTGTACCAGAATTTAAACTTTTCCACAATTTTCCTCTGCAAACAAAATTTTACCCTTTGCCTCGTATAGCTAAGCAATTCGCTGAACAGGAAATTAATAAGTTGTTAGAAGCAGAATTAATTGAACATAGTACTTCCAGTTATGCTTTCCCATGTCTTTTTGTACGAAAACCTTGTAAAACAAATGATCCCAAGGCAAAACCAAATTTCAGAATGGTCGTCGACTATAGACTTTTGAATGCAATTACAGAACCTTATAAAATTTGTCTCCCCAAAATTTCAGAAATTGTCCAAAATATAGCAGGCAGGAAATTATACTGTGTACTTGACTTGAAGTCAGCCTTTTTTCAAATTTTAATCAAACCTGAAGATAGAGAAAAGTTAGCATTTTGCTCAGAATTAGGAAACTTTATGCCTTGTAGAATTCCATTTGGAACAAAAAATAGTGGAAGTTATTTCTGTGCTCTTTTATCAAAGTGTTTAAAGGATTTAAAGGGTCCAAATTTGGAATATTTTCTCGATGATATAGTTCTGGCTGCTGATGACATGAAGTCAATGTTAGAATTAATGCAAAAAGTGTTTGATAGACTGAAACTGTTCAATTTAACCCTCGACCCAGCTAAACTTCAAATTTGTCAACCTTCAATTACTTACCTTGGTTTCAAAATTGACCGAAATGGTTTTTCTCCTTCTGATAACAACATTAATAAAGTAAACAAATTCCCAGTACCTAAAAATGTGAAACAGGTACAAACCTTTTTAGGAATGACCAATTATTTTCGACATTTAATTTTTAATTATGCTGAAATTGTTTCACCCATTGTTGATCTTACTAAAAAGAATATCCCATTTGTTTGGTCCAATGAATGTCAAGATGCCTTTGAGAAAATACAGGACATAATTTTAAACAAACCTACCCTAAAAAACTTAGTCAAGGATGCTCCTTTGTTTCTTGCAACTGATGCAAGCAAAGTTGCTATTTCAGGAATTCTCATGCAAAAAATTAACAACCAATTTTTTCCTCTCGAATTTTTTTCTAAGAAGTTATCACCTGCTGAGTCAAAATACCCATCTGTGAGAAGGGAATTATTTGCAATTTTTTCTTCCATTAAACATTTCAGAGAAATTTTGTATGGGAATAAATTTATTGTCCTTTGCGATTGTAAGAGTTTAAGTGAAATCATTCACATTGAAAAACAACCTGATATCGTTTCGAGATGGCTTTTGTATTTAACCGATTTCGATATGCAAATAAAATTTTTGCCAGGAAAATTGAACCCGTCAGATTTTTTGAGCAGAGTTTATGATGACGAGGAGTTAGATACAATTTTGATAAACAACCTTAATATTTTCCAACCAAAGAATAACTTGTCTAAAGAAGTTATTTTAGAAGAACAGCAAAAAGATGAGGAAATCCTTAAAATAATCGAAAAGTTAAAAAACAATGAGACAAACATTTCAGAGGATTTTTGCCTAAATGAAGACAAAATTTTGTGTAAAAGTCTGAAGGTAAAAAAGAAGGATAGGGTACAAATTCTTAAAAGAATCTATGTTCCAAAGAATTTAAGACTTGCATGCATTGAAAATGCACATTTGCCTCATTTCGCAGCCCAAAAGACTTACAATTTTCTTCAAAAATTATATTTTTTCCCTTTCATGTTTGCTGCTGTTAAGAAATTTTGTCGTGCGTGTCAGAAATGTCTAGAAAATAAACCGAAACGTAACAATACAAATCCAAAATTTATTTCAAAAAAAGATCTTTCTCCTGGTTCATTTTTGTCGTGTGATTTAGTTGGTAAGTTGTGTAGGAGTACTGATAATAAGTTCTTTATACTTACAATCGTAGACCATTATTCCAGATTTTTGGAAACTTACAGCTTAGCAAATACTTCTTCGACTTCTATTATTAAATGTTTGAACGATTATTTTTCATCCTATGGTGTACCTAAGATCATTTTGACCGACAATGGTCCTAATTTAATTTCTGATGAGATTAAACAATTTTTTAAAAGCTTAAACATCACGCAAAGAAATTCTTCAATCTACTACCCTCAGGGAAACTCCACGATAGAAAGGACACACAGAATTTTAAAAGAATCAATTTCTTCATTGTCAGATAAAACTTTTGAATGGTCACAAAAACATCCTGTGTTCAAATTGCATTATAATGCCAGCAAACATAGTGTCACCGGCTTTTCTCCTGCTGAACTTTTTTTTGGTAGAAGTATAAATGTTCCCATGGAAATCTATTCTGACCCTGAACTTGTTTCTCATTATGAATTGTATGTACAAGATATAAAAAAAGTGTGTTGAAGAGAATAGGGAATTAGTTTGTGAGAATGAAGATAAATATTTTAAACAACATGAAAAACAACTGAAAGGGAGACCTATCCCAAAATTTGAAATTGATGACAAAGTGTTCATAAAAAATCTAAACAAACCTGGTGCTCTCATGCCCAAGTACAAGGGTCCTTATACTATTATAAAATGTTTTAGAAATGACAACTACCTTGTAAAAAATGATGATGCAAACGATAAAAAAACTTTAAAATTACATGTCAGCAAAATTTTTCCAGCCAACTAAAAAGTTTACTTTTTCTTCACTTGATATTGTTTTATGTAATTGTACCATTCATTGACAAAGTTATGCAAATCACTAAAATAGAATTTTATATCAGATTAGCTACCTGGTATATTATTGTTTTAATTGTTTTTCTTTTTTCAAGCCTAGCTAACTTGGAAAATGAGTGAACGAATAATGCAAAATATTTTATGTGATCAAGCACATGAATGTTAAATGAAAGTCAATTGCACGATATTAATGTGAAAAACGATTTTTGCTACAATTATGATAAGTTTATTCGGTTAACAATTTGAAATTAATTTTTTTTATGAACCTTTTGGTGTGTGCTGAACTGGAGTATTTATCTTTGAATTTTGAATCATATCGACTCACAAAAATTTTTGTTACTTTTTGCCTTTTGATGTTTTACTGATTTTGTGTATTGTGTGATCACCAGTATGTGAGATTCTTCTTAGCCGTACTGCTCCAAATTTTTTCTGGAAAGGGGGATAATGTTAAAACCTACAATTTTTAGCATTTAGTAACAATTTTTCCTTTGAGATGGCGCCACATGTTGGCGGCAAATTCAGTTTTTGAGAGGAGTCTAAGATCTGAGTCATCACGAATCTTCCTCGTTGTATTACCTTATTTGGTAATGGAAATGAGAAAGCTCCAATTATTGGCTAAGATGTTAGCGTCACTTGCGAGCGTCATTGTCTGGAATTTGTCCGTTATACATTTATCATTCTCCCTTCTGCCACAGACGTGTAAACATGAATGAGAAGATGATCCCCTCTCGAAAAATTCTTCCGAAGAGACGTTGGAAGAAACCACGTAAGAAGCGCAAGAAATGATTTTAATTATGCTATGAAAATGTGTCTGTTTCCTATTATTCAAGATGAACAATTTTATAAGTTAGCATATATACTCCAGATTCTTCTCCAATATCCATTACGATGATCTGCAGTTTTTGAGACAAATGTTTTGGTCTTCGCCTACTCTTCGATTGATATTTGAACATTCGAACTTCTTATGTGAATGTGCATCACCTTAAAAAATAGATGAAAGTGAACTATTCTTCATCAATGTGTGAGCAGGAGCGATTTAAAGGCGAACTTTCTAAATATAAGTGAATCACCCTTTAAGATTTTTATCTGTGCGTGCACAGTAATTATTCATCAGTGTGTGAACTGCAATTCTCCATCGGTGCGAGAGCAGAAGATATTTAAATTTGAACTGTCCATTCATGCGTGTATCACCGTTTATGAAAGATGAAACAGCGTTTGTATCGTCTCCTTCGAGTGTAATATACCAAATTTACAATTTACCATCACGAGAAAGGCAAAATATGAACATATCAATTTCACAAATAATTTGAAGAGGAAGACGTCGAATCTTCCCTTCAAAATTCAATTTGAATTATTGCTTTTATGTTGATAATGAAATTTATGATTTCCTATAACATCTGATATAATTATTGCATTTATTTCATGAATGATATTTGGTTTAATATTCAAGAATATATAATATTTGATTGAAGTTAAAATGAATTTGATAAAAAAAATAAATAATGAATGAGAATTTAACTTATAGTTGAGTGAATTTTATGATTCAAAGTAAGTTCATATATGTTTTAATTCAGGGATTTAATTTCTCCCTTTTAATTCAATTTTGCAATGCAATGTATGAGCCACTGTACGATCACGATTTAATTTGTTAAGTCATTAATTTAGAAAGAATAAGTTTTTTAATTTTTAATTAATTATCACGCAACCTTTACATCACCCCAATTTTACAGGTGGCGTAGAAATCCCGTAAAAAACTTGAGGTCTGTGGTATAATTCCTTCCTTTTCCAGAAGATTTGTCAATTTCCTGTTGTTTTTTACACGTTTTTAATAAATTTTGTCAAAACGATAAAATGCTGTTTTCGGCGCATTTGTCCCAAAACAATTGCATTTTTTTTTTATATATGATGCATCTTTAGACGTTAGATGATAAAAATTTTTTTAAAAATAATTTGCTTTAAAATCTCAAAAAAACTGCATTTTTTCCAAATTTCAACGTAATTGTGGCATATAGAGAAATCGTCCAAAAACTCAATTTTTTTGATGTACACTTTGCTTCCTCAATCGCACCTTTTCCGCAATACCCATCATCGTAATTGAATAACAAAATCATTTTCGGCCTACCCTAGGATTATCTGAAGTTGCTTTTTCTTTGTTATTATTTTACTATTTCATTTAGTTATTGCAGTAGATTCGTATTGAGGGGGGGGGGAACGTTCCATCCAAGTTATCATTTGCCTGGGTGAAGACGCCCGAAATAGTGTTTGAGTTTATGAAAAATATCAAAACTCCAATTTTGAAAAAAAATGCCCAAACATTTCAAATTAGTTACCTTTGCAAATCCAGTTGCACCTTTTTCAATGACCATCAACAGTCCTTGCCCTGCCTGATAAATATGTAATTCAAGTGAGTTCAATAGAAGGTCATTACTTCAAGTTTACTTGTTTTCTGGCTATTTTCAATCTATGTTGGCAAGATGTCCATTTTTTAAAGTAGCGTTCAAGACTAATTCACTTTAAATAAAAAGAATTTACTGTATTTACATTTGCTGCAATACCAAACAATTTTATTCAAGTGCTGCATCAGGAATGCTTGTTTTGCGGCTTAAACATGAATGCCTCTTGTCTTAACAAGTAATTGGTCAAGTGTAGAAAAGTATAGCCTCCTGCCTATTTAAGTAAAATCATCTACTTTAGGGGAATGGTGCCACAGAAAAACTTTGAAATCTTCAAGATTAGACTGAACGAGAAAAAATATATGCAAAATTAAGAAAGTGAATTAAATATTCATCACCCCTCTCTCTTCCAGAAGACCCCAGCTGTCGGTGGACGAATGCGGAAGGACCGCTCTGCATAGGGCGGCATATGACGGAGATATAGAGAGGATTAGAGAGCTGCTGAATGCGGGAAGCAGCACCCGTGCCAAGTATAATAGCGGCTATACGCCGCTCTTCACCGCCCTGTCTAGGAGAAACGAGGTCGCAGCTAACCTCTTAGCGGAATTTGACAGCTGCGTTGACGTTCATGACACATATGGAAGAAATTCCCTTCATGTGGCTGCACGGTCGGGCTGCGTGGTGATCCTGAAAATGCTATTAGCTACCGGAGCTAATCGGCTTCTTCAGGATTATCACGGAGAAACTCCGCTCCACAGCGCCATCGCAGCCAGAAATAAGACCGCAGCCAATCTACTAATCGACGCCAACGGTTGCAACAACCTAAAGGACGCTAGATGGCGCACGCCGCTCCATCTAGCTGCATTGCTGGGCTGCGAGGGGCTCATCTCCAAGCTCATCGCTGCCGGAGCGGATCCGCTTCTGCGGGACAGAGAAAACGAAACTCCCCTTCACCTGGCCATCTACAGAGGGAACACGAAAGCAGCAGAAGTACTCTGTGACATTAGGAACAACATCCCGGGCAGAGGGGGGTTCACGCCCCTGCAACGGGCTGCGCAGTGTGGCTTCGTGCACGTGGTGCAAAAGCTGCTGGCCGTCGATGTGCATCCGCACAAGAAAGGCGGAGATGGACTTGACCCGTTGACCTTCGCCCTGAAGTCCAAAAGCCTCAACGTCGCAAGAGTTCTCGTGGCCGCCTGTGCCTGGCGGGACATCACCATCGACTGGACGGAGATAAGTGTCCCCTCGCCTCTGATAGACAGCTGCTTCCAGGTGCTCTCTGAATGTGAGAGGAAGATACAGAGGCTGAGAGAGTCCCGCAAGGACGGGGCGTCCCTCCACGACGTCGCCCGTCTACACCCCAGCCGGGTCGCCCCGCGTATCACGCTGGAGGGCATCTCGTGCCTCTCGAGAGGCGGCCGCCTGAGGGAGCAGTTCCCCTAATACGGCGACCTCATCACCTCCAAACTGGGGCTTCTGGAGGAGAGGAGACGCCTCACCGACGCGTGCCGCGAGTGCCTCGCCCTGAGGATCCCACCCCTGGCAGTGCCCCTGTGCGCTGACATCGTCCTTCTGTACCTATCAGATGACGACCTGCGCAACTTAGTCAGCGCTTTCGATCCCTGAGCGCCGCCTCCGGCGCTTCTCGACGACACCAGCTGGTGTGAAATCGACAATGCTTTTAACAAATTACTTTTACGACTTTTAACAAATATTTTGTTTTATTATTTTGCAAAAATATTTGTTTTTTTATAATAAAATATTTTCCGTTCCCCCAGTCCCCCCCCCCCCCCCGTGGATCCGCGCCTGCCCTGGACCATGAGTTTTCTGGTATTGTGAGATCTTCACGCTACTACCGACCTTGACCTTTTTTTCCGATGGAAGATTCTAGGTGCCTAAGAGTGCGGATTAGTCCCAAAAACTACTCTGTGGCAGTAGCGGATTTTAGGGGGAGGGGGCTCCCAAAGGCATAAAAATAATTTTACTTTTTATTTAATGTTTAATTGCTTTTTAATTTCTCCATAACATTTGTAAAAAATTTTGAACTTTGTCTATACTGACAGTTGTTTCTAAGTAATACCGTACATCATTTACGAATTAGGTTAAATAATATTGAATAATTTGATATAATTTTTAATACAGTGTTTCCCAACCTTTTGAGCTCATCGCCCCCTTAAAGATGCTGACTGACAACTATCACCCCTCACCCCCTTCCTCTAAAAAACAATAAGTTGACCCAAGTGAACATCGATATTGTTGAAAATGTAAGTACCTAACTTTAATTTGAAGTAAAATGTACTCAATAAAGAAATTGTAACCAATCACTTTTAAACTAAAAATATTAATAAAGAAATAAAAATACCTTTGTGCTTTTATCCTTTTACAAAGTGAACTGAAATATAACTGAAGCATTTGAAGGGAAACATCTAAAGTTTTCGACGTACTTTTCAAAAAACAAAAGTACATTTTTCAAGAAATATTATTTTCTTTTCTACACTAACTAAAATCGTTGAAACTAAAGATTTGAATTAAAACAAATTGACAATTTGAAAATTTATAAAATTAGCAATAAATGACAAAATACTTCCTAAGATTCATCCTAGGTGAAAGGAGGAAGCTCTTAAACTTTAATTTTCAGTTCAATTAGTTCTATTTGAATTCAAAAAGCGCGAAAAAGGTATTAAAGGTTTTCAATTAATTTCTTCGTTAATTAATGTCATCAAAATACGCCATCGCCACCTAGCTCAAGACACTCCGATCAACTATGAACAACCGGTTTCGTACATGTTTACAATTTCGGTTTTCGCTAGTTTTATTTCTACCTTTTTTTCCCTTCTAAATACCCATCGCCCTTTAAGAATTTACCGCCCCTTTGAGGAGTCCAATCGCCCTTCAGGAGCAATCGCCTCCAAGCTGGGAACCACTGGTTTAATAGTTGATCGGCTTAAAATGTTAAAATATTTTTTTTCCGCTACACATTCGAAGTAAATTAGTACACGAATGTAATCTTTCTGCACTTTAAAGTAGATTAATTGACTTTATGTTTTTTTCTCCCTCCCCCCCTTTTTTTTAAATTTAAAGGAACTTTGTGAGATTTTTTTAAATAAAAATGTAGGGGGGAGCACTTTTTACTTTTCTGGGCCACCTCACAAAAACTATTTCTGTATCCACCCCAGCTCTGTGGCAGATATAATGTGATAATCATTAGTATATTACGCTGAACAAGCACAAAATGTGACACGTGAAAAAGTCATGACCCACAAAATGTCTCACTACCTTTTTTTTCTAACTTTGGCCGATAGCCTCTAGCCAGTTCGCGAACTGGCTGGCCAAAGCCCGAAATCAAGGAAAGATCGGACTTTGGCCGGTCATTTTGAGGCGATATTGGCCATTTCACGAAGTGGCTGGCCAATTCGCGAACTGGCCAACTTCGGGCTTTGGCCGTAACATATACATCATGTATACATGTGTGATCACATCATGTGTGATTGAGGCGCACGATACCATGTAACATGGTACCGTGTGCCTCAATCACAAATTAATTTTTCGTCTTTCAGAATACGAATTTGTTTGTATTTGGTCAAAAATATGATCAAAGCATAATTTTATCATTTTTCGCAACAAAAGACTAATTTTTGAAGCACGATGTCTCCTAAACTATTGACCCTACAGAACGCCACTTAAACATATTTTGTTGCAAATTTAGTGTTCTTTAAAATGAGAACATACATGTGACATCAAAAGTTGCTTACTTCAGGAGTTATAAAGAAAAAATAAAAAAAGCAGGTAAATTTCGAAGTTTTTCGCGAATTTTGCAGCGAGCACAAGTTTTAGTAAAGTGCAAACTTAGATTTAGACAACCCTAAGTGACTCAAACAACATATTAAAAATTAAGAACTGCATCGTAATTTGCGGTTTTAGTTTGGTACATTATGACTGGACTATATTCAGAGGCGGGTCTAACTGTACGCGGACTAAGCGGCCGCGTGGGGCCCCGTCGACCCGTGATGCGCCATGGGGCCCCGAAATTCTCCTAGACTCTAAAATTCGAATGCACTGGTTTTAGATATTATCAAGCTGCTAGCGGGATGTCTTGCACATTTCCGAACATGAAGACACTTTTGAAAATATTTTTGACAATACCTGTGTCAAATGCATCAGGTGAAAGATCGTTTTCTGTTTTAAAATGAGTAAAAAATTATTTGCGTAGTAAAATGGGAGAAGAGATGCTTAACAACTTAGCCATACTGTATATTAAACAGGAACTGTTGAACCGCGTCGACACGGAAAACATAATTAATGATTTTGCTGCAATTAAATCTAGACGAAAATTTTTATGAGGTATGAAAATAAAAAATATTAGTAAACTGTATTGGGTTTTTTCCCGGGTGGGGGATTTTTTCTCCCCCTTTTTAGAGTGGGGTGGAAGGGGGCCGCCCCCAAAACTTTTACCGCTTGGGGCCCCCACTTCACTTGATCCACCTCTGACTATATTATTCAATAAACATATTAAATCCTCGAGCAATAACAGAAAAGGCAGCAAATTGAATAAATAATAATAATAACCTTTGAGAAGGATATGAGATGTTGATGGGTGCTGCAAAATTGTTGTTTGCTTAGTTGATAATTCACATGAAGTTTCAGTAAAATTTAAATTCGGGAAAAAAAGATTGCGCAAAGTTTGGTTTCACACTATTTGCGATAGGTTATGTAACCCATTTTTGCTCCAAGACTTAAACTCGTTTTGGCGCAGTGGATAAGTAGGTTGGTTGAATTAGGGTAAATGGCGCAAGAGCCGTGGAAGGCTATATTGTGCCACGCAGTGGATAAAGTATTTACTAACCATCACGGTCGTCCGCGGTTCAGATCCAGAGAAGACCACACATCCGTCTGACACATTGGTTGCAAGGCCGTTCAACAGATGGCGCCACTGCCGCCTGCATGCAATGCCGTATGATGGAGGACCAAGGCAAAGGTTGGTAGCCCGAGTCTTGACATGCAGCAATTTAGTCATTGCTACAAATAAAAAATAAATAAAAAATATTTTCAAAAAACAAAATAGAACCGACTACAAAGTGCAGCTTTAAATTGCTGTGTAAAAAGGAAAACAAAATATATTTTATTCGTTCAACACCATCGGTACTACTTCTAAAAATAAGTTTTGAAGTCGGCGAAAAACAATAGGTAAAATCATACGTAACCATTTTTCGTTTACAGTTTTCCAGAAAAAACACTCAAAATTGGGAACGAAACGTTAATACCATTTTTATTTTGCCGTTGCATTTTTACATTTGTAATTGAGTCATGATAATGTATGGATTTACGTCTTAATGTTTTTGCGCCGTCAAACTTATGCCTCTAGGAGTGTCGATGGTCTTCAAAGAATGAAATTATTTTTTACTTTTTAGAGCAATTTTCAATAGCACTTTGAAGTCGGTTCTATTTTGTTTCTTTTCAATAAAGATTTGTGCAATCAAATGCAATTTTGCTTAAGACAAAACGCCTGTACTGTGGCCATTCAGCAAAAAACATTGCAAACATATGTAAAAACTAAAAAATATTTAGCATTTCTCCTCTTTTTTTTTTCTTCCAAATTCTGGGAAATATTAGTACTCTTTTAAAATAAATTATTGATTACTAAGTAAGTTTGAATGCAAAACAGCTTCGAATCTATATACATAAAAGACTACTTTTGTATGCGTATGTCCGGGGTAAACTTCAAAACTACTGGACCGCTTTTAACCATTTTTTTCACCGTAGATAACTGCAGTAACAGGGAGCAGGATAAGTTATAATTTATTTCTAAAAAGCTTAGGTTAAAAAAGTTATTATGGAAAATAGTAAATTTCATGTAATTTCCCCATTAAATGATTAAATTTTCAACACATTGTTGCAAATTTGGTTACCTCGCAACAACAATATTAATAGTCATCATGATGAAAATTTTGAACCAAGGCTTCTCTGGAGTAAGTATGAAATTTATTGCTTTCTTAGGATTTTTATATTCATTTATGCCAATAATCGCTAACGGGATAAATAAAAAGGAAATTGATTTTGGCAACACATAGAAAATTGAAAGTGTTTGTAGTCAAAAAAATTTCTTAATCACATCAGATGTTTTTATCAATTGAGTTTTCACAAATGGAGTCACAAGGATAGATACTGTACTAATAGGACTTATTTAACGTGCAATATTTGGAAATGGTTGACTCCAGTGCGATTGATATTGTAATATATATTTATTTTACTATACCAAGCTTTCAACAATTTCTATTTACCTAAACATTATTTGTAGCTTGCATTAGTATTTAGAGTGTGTAATGTAGTTTTTTTTCAGTTATCTAGACAGAAAAATAGCCATTGTTTACAGAAGTAGCCATTTATGTATATAGATGTGCAGTTTAATGTTGTAAAAATTATGAATGAGTTTCACTGAAACACATATTACGCGGCAGAAACCCGGGCAGAGTCGGGTACCCGGCTAGTAAATAAATAAATAAATACGTATGTCATTTAATATTTACTTTACCTAAATAAAACAGTTTATGCGTGCAATGCGACCCACCAAACCGTGACAAATATTTAAAAAAAAAATAAAGCAGAAAATTCACATATTTCATAACAGCATTTCATTTTGAATAAAAATAATTCTAAATTTGCATTTTGTGCTTTTTTTCTTTTTTCGAACAAGTCAAACTTGAATTCTCTGTTTTATTTCAAATTTCTATTCCGCAGCAAACTCATCAAACTGTCTTTTAGCCAGTTATCAAAAATGTGTTTGAACTCTATTGTAAAACGTTCAATATCAAGAGGATGAATTTTCGATTTGCCATGACATTTCCATACATTCTCTTTGTTGAGAGTGAAACTGAATCTTTTGATACCACCTTTCGTTTTGAAATGTTCAACTGCAAAAACAATTTTTTAACTTGCCAAGGGACGTAGCAGGATTAGCGTATGCGAATCTGAGATACATTTTCATTCCGTTCCTTCCACTCGAATTAATAACCAGCGAAGTAACACAATGCGTAAATAAGTTTCGAATGTAGGCACGATGTTCGATGCTTAGTCAATTTATAACTGCTTTCTCACTTCAAAAACTGGTGGCCAAACTTAATGATAATATTTTAAACTATTCTATCAGATATGGGGAGGGATCATAATAATCATTGCACAGGGTGTCTCAAAAGATATTGAGGAATTAAAAAAGCTCTATAAAGAAATCCAAAATGTGAAAGAAGATTTCGGTCTTTTGCTTGAAGAACCAGGAAATTTACATATTTAGTTGCCTTTAGAGGAATTAATATTTATTAATTATTTACACACACAAATATAAAAATAGAATTGGTAACATCAGTTTTAAAATGCTAAATTAATAAAAAAGGGAATATGGGCCAAATAATAACTCCCTGTCGAACTGTAGTCAATAGTCATCTAAATTCCGGGTTCTAATAAGTATACGGCTTGACAGTTGCTCAGGAGCAATTGCATCCAATGGAATAATTAAGAAAAGACATTGATTGAAGAAACAGAACTAATTAACACTTAGTAGGTAGTATATGCTCTTATTATAGTGCATACACCAGTTGTGGTGATACATGGTTCTCCATTCTCTCAACTATCCAATCGAGGGGTCCTCGGTTGTTGTTGCCCCACTTCTCTCTCTTGGCGGTTTTGACCTCCTGCAACGCTTACGGAGAAATGATTCTCTGTGAAACACGTCTGATAAGAGCATCCTACATATGTTCGAAAGGAATTAAGTCGAGGAAGTAAGCAGACTACTGCACACAGAGATTTTTTTTTCACTTTGCAGAATGTCCGATACCTCAACGATTCAGAGTGGAGGTGCATTATCGTCAATTTACAGAAAGTCTGGACCAACAGCACTTTTACAAGACTAACTTGTTCCAGTGCAATCTTTGTACAATACCGTTGCGATGAAGCGCAACCTTATTCAAACATGTGAATCGGCGCTTTGCCATTGTGCATAATGCCTCCCCACACTATCACATCGGAGCCGTACTGAACACATTCAAAAACAAAACTTAGCGCATAACATGCTCCACACTTTCTCCACAGCTGTAAACGGTAAGAATCACTTGTCACACTGAAACGATATTCGTCGGAGATCATCACTCTAGACCAATTTTGGTGATCCCGTCCGACATGTTCCTTACAGCAGCTAAATCTCTCCCGATAATGTCTTGGATGAAGTCTGGTGCAACGTAGAGGCTTGAGTGCATAAAGCCAACTTTTTTCATCGCCGTTTGAAATCGGAACTTCATTCATAATCCCCCCTCCCCCCATATTGGCGATCTCTGAGCGTGAATGAATCTTACGTTGTTGAATTAATTTTTCGTGTTGCCTTCAACCTTTTTTGAGGTATAAATTTACTGCTAAAAATAAAACAAAACTGCTTTTTTCAAAGTAAATTTTATATGTGAAATACATTACTCTGTTATGTACAAAAGGGAGTAGGAGCAATTTGAATTTGATGTTTTCTTTTTTCTTTCTTTCATTTAAAAATGTGCACATTTAGATAGCAACGAGTTAATAATTAAATCTACACGTTGTGTGTTTGAAGACGAGGGAACAAAAAAGTGTTGATACTTTTGTTTCGCTCTTATTTTTCTCTCTCAAGCAGAATACTTTATAAGCTAATTCTTTTTATTTATTAATTTCAATTACACTTCATTTGCTTTTCATTTCCTTTTTTCGTTTCGTGTATCCTCTGAAATTCTTAATCCTTATTTTTAAGGATCCTCATTTTCAACCCCCGACGCAACAAGGAAGGGGGTTATAAAGTTGACGTGTCTGTGTGTTTGTCGATCTGTGTACCTGTCTGTGGCACTCTAGAGCCTAATCGGATGGACCGATTTCAAAAAAAAAAAAAAAAATGTTTGAAAGGAGAGTTGATTGAGATTGTTCTTAGCTAGGTCGCGTCTTTGAATGACATTAATTAACGAAGATAGTAATTAAAAACCTTTAAAACTTTTTTCCCTATTTTTGAAGAGAGAAAATACTTAAAAAAAAGAAAGAAAGAAAAAATGCGTCTGATAAAATGTGTTTGGAACTTCCA
This sequence comes from Uloborus plumipes, assembly GCA_038373865.1. Lineage (NCBI taxonomy): Eukaryota > Metazoa > Arthropoda > Arachnida > Araneae > Uloboridae > Uloborus > Uloborus plumipes. Next base: position 55,750 of record JAXGGA010006246.1, read on the forward strand.
TGTTGTATAGCAGTGGTTCTCAACGGGGGCGATACCGCCCCCCTGTGGGCGGTGGGAAGATGCTGAGGGGCGGTGAACATGTTTTGGGCAGTAGGGGGGCGGTGTAGATATTTTGGGCGATAGGGGGGCGGTGGGGAAATTTGGGATCAGAGGACAATAAATGTATTAGATTTTAATTTCAAAATCAAAATTAAATGTTGCATTAAATCACGAATACAACTTGAAATATTTGAGCCAACCATAAATCAACTTTATGCGCTCTGGAACATCTAAGCTTATTTCCTTACGTTTTTCTCAGGTACCTGTTTTGCTTTTAAAATTTTAGCTTTTTTTTATATTTTTTTTCCCTTCTCACTCTTTTTCTCTTTTATAGGGATTTGGCTTTTTAGTGATCTTTTGCATCCGGACAACCTTGAGAGAGAATGCTACCCAATGAAGAAATGTTTCAATTAATATCAGTTGCAATTAGGCTGCATATTTAGCCTAATATTAGCCAATTTGTCTAATTTCGATCACACATAGCTAGATGAAATTCAAAAGCATTAGTCACACCATCGTTTGGTTATTTTTTAACCGAATTGTTGATTGATTCTTTCTACTATTACAATGTTATTTCGAATAGCTTCATATGTTTTTTTAGTAATGCATCTATATTTTACATTTTACTTTGTAGTTATCATTGTATGTAAAAAATACCGTCCTTCATATGTAGGCGAAAATGGTCTCAATGGAAAAGTTCTCAAGTTTTAGTCGCCTACTTTGATTGTTGCTAAACGAAACTGGTTTTCGGACTGAACAATTCCTAGAGCCAGGGACCAGATTTTAAGGTTTATTTCAATGATGTCCAGATTTCAATGTTCTAATACCAGATTTTAATGTTTATTGCCAAAATTAAATGGAGGATTCAAAATACTCTCTCATACATGTTCTCTTAAGTTAGCTTAGTACCCCTGTAGGAAAGTAAGTCTCCCCTAAAGATATTCAAAATATTTCGATGGGAGCGAGTATTCGTGCAAGTTGGTTTTCCTTGGTTTGGTTATTTTCCTAAGTTTTTACCTGGCAACAGTATTGCAATGCTTAAAGTGCCCGCCTAGTTTGACTGTTTAGTTTGACTTCAGTATTTTCACTCTGGCTTTTGCTCATTTCATTCGTTTACTTTCATACTTTATTTTTTGTGAAATCTTCTTTGATGATGCTCAAGTTTATTGCAGACAGTCATTGCACAAAGACTTCTCCAAGCGCTTTGAGGATATTTTTTCTCTGAACGTTCCTCAATAGGTCATCAGCCCTTTTGAAAACATCGAGATACCAGTTGTTCAGTATTAGGAAGAATTGGTTGAACTTTCAACCAATGAAACTTTGAAAGCGTGTTTCCAGAATGCTAACAATGTTGCAGGATTTTGGCTGCAAGGAAACATTAGTAGCTTTTATCCTGTACTGTAGGCTATTGTTAATTTTTTTTTTTTTTACTTACTTTCCCCTCTTCCTACCTCGTCGAACGAGGATTCAGTGTTGTCACCGACCTAGTTACAAAAAAGAAAATTTAACTCCAAATCGTCCCAAGAGGTGTGTGACTTGCGCCTTCACCTCATAAAAAATATTATGCCGACTGAGGAAACTGGCTTTGAATCACCAAGCACAACTATCTCACTAACATATATTTCTGAGTGTTCCTTTCATATTTTGAATGATTAAAAAAAATGCTTTGCGTGTTTATTTTTATTTCATCTCGTTGTTTTCTTCATATTTTGAGAGAAAATTTCGTTTTGCTTGTTTATTTTTATTATAATTCATTTTATTTTGCTATTCTTTTGAAAAAGAATTATTTTTAAGCCTTGATTTTTTTTAATTTTTAAATTCGTCATTTTTAAATATAATAATAATGTCTACTGAAGTATGTTGTTTAACCACTTTGTAAAATTCTGGAAGGAAATTTTTTAAAGAGTTTACCTCTTTTTGCATACCCCCTCACTTTTAACATACAGGGGGGCGTTGGAAAAATTTTCACTCCTAAAGGGGGCGTTAGTCGTGAAAAGGTTGAGAACCACTGTTGTATAGCATTCGAATATTAACTAACGTTTTTCAGCAAATGCGGCTTAGCCTTTAATTTATGATATTAGATATAGTATATTACGATTTACGATTTTCGGTCGACAGGAAAAGAAAACTGAATGATTTAAAATGTTTTTCTGTCGCCATTTTCTATTTGTTAACAATTAAAATACTAATAACTGTATAAAGCAGTAAGAAACCGCTCCTAATCCAGGGCTAAATTGATTTTAGTATGAGGTTTTAAAAGAATACCCAATGTTTCCTTTTTATTCTGCTTTTGCGATTGACAAATTTACTAGTAAGGAGTATCTTTGACTTTCCGTGTTTACATTGTCCTCTCGAAAAAAATTAAATATATTTAAATTTAAAATGCTTTTGAGCAGTGTAGTTCATTTTAATCTGGGTCGGGGGTTTTAAAAAAATTTAATCTTTGTACTTGTACTATTTAGGTTTAGTTTCATGGTAAGAACGATTACCTTTCAATCGAATGCATCATAAAAAAAATTGAAAAACTGGGGACGGGGGGGGGGGAACTAAATTTTTGAATTATACCTGTGCCCCCCTGTCGGGCAAGCTTGCCCCCTTGTCGGACATTTCCTAGCGCCACCTCTGCTATTGATCACATTAAATACCTAGGGAAAAATTCGCTTTTGGCCATAAATACTTTCAGAAAGGTATTTTAAATTCGGCTCGGCTAAAGAGCTCCTGTAATTTTTTTAGGAATGCCACAAAATTTTAGTACAATTTTAGGAATTTTAGGAGGTCTGAAACTTTTTAGGAAATTTAGGAATTTTAGGGGGAATGCCAGCCCTGCTTAGTTATTTATTTTTTTAAAAAGTTCTATAAATGTTAGACTTTTATTTGTTACAAAATAGGATATTTCTATAAAAATTTCACATTATATAACTTTTTTGTTCTTGTGAATTCCCTATATTACTTCAAAAAGTGCAAATTTCACATTGTTCTAATACTTTTTTTGCCAACTGTATCTTTAAATCATGCACTGCAGAGATGCGTTTGTCTCTTGCCTAAATGAACTACATCTACTCTAGAGCATCTTTTTCAAAAAACATGACGGGGTGACCAAAGTCGTGATTCATAATCAAGACATATCGAAAAAGCCGTACTAGTGCATTCCTGGAAGGTGTTATGCTGGAACAGATTTATCTATCTGAAAAATGAATTACATTGCCAACCTTTATATTTGAAGTATACACTTCCATGTAGTTTGACATAAAAACAAAGTCGGGTTGCTGGAAGGTCCTAAGCACATTTGAGATATTATTCATGGATCAAGATACTTAAAGCATGCAAAATTACATTGGAGTCAGGTAAAATCTTTATACGCCGCAGGGCGTTAAATTGATCATGGGCAGAAAACTTACCGATAAATACATTCTCTAAACTAAAACACAAAAAATTGCAACTAAAATATATTCCAACATTTCAGCTCTGCTTTTTTTTTTTAGTAAATATTTGCAAAAATGCTTCTGTCTAGAGTACAAGACCCATGAACGTTATGCTTGTTAAATTTAGATTTCACATTAACACAAGTACACAGATAAGTACACTTTTCGATTTATTTCAGTGAAGCATATTTTATTACAAAATAACCTATTTTTAAAAATAAAATTTCAGAAAAAGAGTTTTCCATCTGAACAGAAATTCTTGGGAAACACTGAACAGAGAACTGCGAATTTGAGATTAGAAGTATGTGGGGTTTATATTTTTTCGTGACGATCTTGGCTGAAATGAAGAAATGTCGTCGTTCTTCTCCACAGACTTTGAACGATTTAAAGATGCTTCTAATAATCGAATCAGTCCTCCTTTAAATCCAGGGATCACATTTATTCAATCAAAGCACACAACAATAGAACTATCGCAAGAAATGTCTCCATCTTTGAATAATGCTAGTATTTTGGATAAAATAACATTGGTTTCGCCAGATTGAACGGTAACTTGCCAAATTTATTTTGAGTGAGGCTTCTGCACTAGATCATAATATTCTTCTTAAACTGTTCACAGTTGAAACTTTTTTTCCTTTTTTTTATTTGAACTCAAGTAGCATCTTATCGCCTATCGAAATACAAACTAGCTACACTCTCCGGAATCCAAAAAAAAAAGAAAAAAATGACTTAGTTATAGGTAAAAACATTAATTTTTGAAGTCGCCGAAGACTGTGGGAAAGTGGCCGGGGGAGGGGGGGTGCTGGTCCCCCACTTCTATATAATTTAAATAACGGGTCTCTGGTTTTGTATAAAGGGTTTTGACCGCAAGGGGCAACTTCTACACCCGTGGTCGTTTTAAAAGAATTTTTTCATTCAAAAAGAAAATGTGCTATTTTGGGGTTAAATATGCAAATTTTGACCACCGTGTGAAGCATGAAGATTTTATCGGACTGTGATGTTATTTTACACCATAGTATTTCATCCCATTAGGTTCCTTTTTATTCCCCTCGCGAATTCGAAAACTATTAAAAACTAATGTTTTCGTGAAGCTGAAAAAGAAAAGCATTTTTGGGCTCAATTTTCCAACTTTGACCTCCTTGAGGAGCATGAGGATTTTATTTGATCAACTTCAAATTTTACAGGTAATTGTTTAAACCTAGTAGACAACTTTTCTCACCCGGGACGATTTGAAATTCCAAAAAAAAAAAAAAAAGGTTTTTTCGATCCACCCTAGTGCACAGTAATGCTTCAACGAAAAAAAAAAAAAAAACCATCTATGTAAATCTAGTAAATGAATTAAAAAATCAAGTACTAAGATCTTCACCAGATTTGAACTGTAAGAAATAAAATTTACAGTTCTCTAAACAGGTATTTACTACGGAAAAAATGAGCAAAAACCACATTATAAACGTTAAATATTTAAAAGACGAAATCAATTTTTTTTGTTTTAACTTTAATGTTCAATTTTCGTAAAAATATACAGTATTTGAATTAAAAGCCCATATTAAAAAAATATATATATACGGGTGAATATCAGGAAAAGTGCAAATTTAATTATGGAAATTTTCAATTTTTAAAGATACTCAGAAAATTAAATTAATTGGGTATTTCAAATACACATTAGTAACAATATTTTTTAAAAATTCGGGGCATGGTAAAAGTGAACATTTACCCCCCTTTTAGGAGGGGTTGTCTTTGAGCGTTACCGACATGATGATAATGCTACCGAACTGACAAATATTACAGATTTTACATTTAGTGTACAAAAGTAAATACTTTCACTACCTTTTATGTTCAAAAGTAAAATAATTATTACTTAGAATATAGTAATATTTTCAGAGCCTGAACGCTTTTTAGTTTTATAAATAAAATTAGAGACTAATTAAAAGTTAGTTAAAGTCTGAATAAGTGCGACAAAGTTTTTTTCAAACAGATAAATAGGTTAATAGTTAAAAATAAAAATAAAACAAAATTCTTAACACAATCTTAAAAAAAAACGAAATTAGATCAAGACAATCAGAGTTTGGCGAGGGAGGGAGATTTTCAGTAAACTGTTCGCAAGTTTTCCATTTTAAAACAAAATTTTATTTTTGGGTGCAGTAGTTTGGAACGAAAGTCGGAATATTGATTTAAAAGAAAAGAGGGTGAAAAAAGGCAATAATTTTGTTTGAAAACTCTAATTTTGCGGAAAAATTAATGTTTTTAAGCATTTAAAAAACAATGAATAAACTGCTTAAATGGGAAAATTTGGCAGTAAAAACGATGCACTTGAATCTACCTTTGTACTTTAAAACTCGACAAACTCATAACACGAAGAAAAAAAATGCGAAAAAACATCGGTAACGCACGCATCAGTTTCGTAACAAATACCTTCTACTTCGGCGCTGCCGACATGACAAATTTCCCGCAATATGATAACTAAACATCCCTGATTAAAGATTCGAAAATTAAAACACCTTATTATGTCGATGACAATAGATTTATATAATGCAAAAATAAATTGAAAAATTACTTTATTTTATGTCTTAAATTCCGCTGCCGACATGACACTTCATTTGGTAGAAACAGAAAAGTCAAGATTGAAAAAATCTTACCTGAAATTTAATGCAGCCGAAGTGAAAATTTTCTATCGGAACTGAAACATCATATATTAGAGCTTCACCCAGCGTAATTTTTTGGCGCCAAAAAATGTTTTGTCTAGATTTATCATTCCGGAAGTTGGCTCACTCGTCATGTTATGAAAACTTGTGACAAGCAGAAATTGCTTTTTTTTTATCGATCTAAATTCATTTTATCTTTAACACAAGAGCTAATCGTCATAGATGAACATAAAACACGTTATTTCGTTTTGTATTTGTTTCTGCTGCGATGTTTTATAACCTACAACATTTTTTTGAACTTTGCGATTGGAATGTGTGACGCGCTGCCGACATGACATTGAGGCAATAAAAAGAGTTCTATTGTCACAAATTAAAGTAAAACCTGAAAATTTTGTCATGGATTGTATGTGCGACGCAGTTTACTGTATGGGAAAAGAAAAATTTTTGGTTTTTATTTGGAAGTGCTTGAGAAATTCATTTGTGACTTAAATTAGCACTTTTACTGATATTCACCCATACTCTTTTTACGATTATGCTTATATACTTTTCAGAATACTTTTTATTAATCTGTTGTAATCCTGAAATATACCCGAGCAAAGAAGCTTGAATTACAGTTAAATATTTTCCTTGTTTTAGCATAGGCTACAAAGGTACAGGGGAGCGACTGCCCCCTCACTCTCAAATGGAAAGGGACTTTGTCCCCCTCACTTTTTTCCGAGTAAAAAACTAATGATCTATTAATATTCTTTTTTACTCAGTTAATTGATTTACTTTAGGAAAATAAAAGCTTCAAATTCTAAAAAAAATGGACTTTTTTCAGGTTCTTCATTAGAATGGTACTTAGAACCGGAAAGCGGATTCTAAGGTAGCAGCCCTTCTTAATTTTTCAGGCCATATCTCGCATTTTTTTACCGATCATTTAATCATTAGTGTTAAAATCCAATTTTTTTTACAAATTCTAAAAAAAGGCTTCCAATTCACTGCCCTCTCCCCCCCCCCCGCATAGGTTTCTTTTAACCCCCCCACCCTTTTTGGTGCACCAGCCGCCTATGGTTTTAGTATATTAAAATATTGTAATCGCCGTCTCCAATATATAGTGAGCGTATTTTTTTTTTTTAAATAATGGTGATACTGATAATTTTACAGTGAAAAATTGTAAAATGAATAAGCAAATCAATGTTCCGAACTCAAATTATCAAACTCTAAAACTCTTATTTTGTCATGAAGTGCGAATTCCAGAATGCATTGTGAATTCAAAGCGGTCGAGCAACGAACATCTAATAAGCCCTCAAGCGCAAGAGTAACTCTCTCCCCAAGAAAAGGAACGGAGGTGGTTTTCCCTTGCGGGTTGCTGAATTCGCTGGGGGGAGGACTAGAGTGATTTATGACAGTCGATAAGCAAAATCAGGGAAATAGACTTCGTTTTGTAAGAACTCTTACTGCAGTGACATCTATATGTCAAATCTACAACTAAAAATTGTGTGGATTCAATAATTTTTTACTGCCCTTAATAAAAAATATATAACGTAATGAAAATGAAATTTAAAAATTATCAGTAAGACCCCCGGAGTCGTGGATTTTTCCTAGTTATGTTTGTTGCTAAATTGTTGCTGTCTTTTTTGGCAGAATACAAAGTTTTTTATTTTTTAATGGGTAATAGGGTTGCTATTCTGAAACCGTCGCCAAGGCAGATTTCATGAAAAATTGATTAAATTTAAAAAACGCAAATTTTTCTGCGGATGCTAAGGGAACTTATTCTTGACTGAAAATCACGTTGTATGTAACAAAGATTGTAGTGTTATTCAAAGTTGATTTTGATTACGGAAGGTTATTTATTTTCCTTGGCGCCAAGCTCTTGGGACAACAGCCTTACAAAAATCTTAACAGAGCTTTAAAAATTCCTAATTTTCACGAACAGAAATATGTTAAGATGTTTGATTTTTGTTCACGTCAGATTGAGTAAATAGAGTTCAAAGATTTTTACCTTTTCTTCACCCCCCCCCCAAATGAAACAAAAGAAGAAAAATATGTCATAACTAAAAAACGTGTAAAAGTGAAATTTATGAAATGCAGGCTGTGAAAACAAAATAATCCTGCAAGTAAAGAGACAAGTCTTTCCTCTCATGGTTGGAATCCGCGAAAATGCGGACGTCACTCACTTAAAATCGGGTCTCGTCGTAGCTCCGCCCACTTTTTCTCGGTAACCAGTCCGGCGGACAGCCAGACAGTCACCAGTTTACGAATGAATTTGACCAGTTCTCGGCGCCTTTTTCTAGTCTGCGTCGAAACATTTCCTCCTTTAAAAAATCATAATGATGTATGGTAACATTTTGTCACATACTTTTGCGTCATCCTCTTATGAGAACGCATCAGACTTTCCTGTATTTTTCCTGAAATGAATCATTCAATTATGTGTACCAATAATAATGGCACGAGCTGCAAATCCTAATAGCAAAATAATATACGAAGCGGAACATACGAAAGAAGCAAGGGCGGATCCAGAAATGTTCCAAGGGAGGGGCGACTGATTTTTTTATGTTTTACTTGCCCATTTTTTCACCATGCATCCTTGTTAACACATGTTAATTACAAATGTTTTGGTCTTCCATTTCGAAAAATATCCAGATCATAGCCCCGAATCCCCACCCTTTCCCTAAATATCACCAAAGATAACTAAAATTGACTGTTTTGAACTTCAAAACATAAAAACTGCTGGAGAAGAGTCCCTCAAGGGAGGGGCCCCCATCGCCCCTCCTTTGTGTCCGTCCTTGAAAAGAAGTGTGTGATTCTGTCACTGGTGTAGCCAGAACTTGTCTTCCGTGGGGAAGTCAAAAGATTCCTAATGCGCTTATAAACTGCTGTATTAGGATTAGTAATAATTTTAAAACTAAACCCTCTGGAAAACAGGCCTAGATTGCTTGTTTGGGGATTAAGAAGATTGCTTATTAAAAAGAAGGATACTGTCCTTTACCACTGTAACACATCGTCTAATTGAAACATTTTTTCCGTTTTTCGCCATGGTAATGATTTGAGCCTTTCCAGCAACGAGGAGAAAATACTCAATACAGTGACGAGAAATACATACTGTATTATTCTGACATATCAAGCATCTCCTACTTATATGTAATGTTTTTGCTTTCATTTTATGCAAGAAAATAATTTATTATTTATGAAACATGTACAAATTAGAATAGAGTAATAGAATGTGCTTAGCTTCCACTGAGTTCGTGGCATGCGTAAAAATAAAAAAGAAAATCATAATTCTTCAATGTTTTCCTCGATCCCATAAAGTCTCAAAAAAGCTTTGGCCATCAGTGAGGTCGGAGGCCACGGATGGAAATTTTAGTTCCTTCTCGTGAACTAGTTCATTTAGTTTATCCGAGTCTACTGAACTAGAACACTAGAACTAATCTATGAATTCATATGCAAGTGAATGTGGTTTATACTATTTCTGTTTAAATTTATAGAGAACACATTTATTGCCCCTCCCCCCATCGATAATTAGGAAATGTTAGTCCTGGGTCAGATACAAAACACAAATATTACTCGCTCAATATGTTTGATGTTAGGTATAATTAATGTTTCTACACTTAAAATTCTACCTTTACTTCCACCAGATGGCTTCGCTTTAAATTTCTAGCAAAGCATTTTCTCTTGCTACTAGATTCATAAATTGACCCAACACGAGTACTGCTACATTACACATAAAGCTTTTTCAAGAGATCCTTTGGTTTTTTTTTAAAGATAAAAATTTTAAGTGAGTTCTTCTCGTGTACTTTCATACAGATACAGATCGAGATCGTGAGAAAAATTGCGAAGAGCAAAGCTCCTTTTAGCTGTTTGGGTGAGATAGAGAACATGACTGAGCCGGCATAAAGCAAATGGACTGGTAATGTACATACAAATTTATAAGAGTTTAGAGGTACAAAGCGTAGGAAATAGCAGAGTTAAGAACCTGCCCCACGCTCAGTACTTACTTCGCGCCGGAAGAGCAGGCAATTTTAGGAATGTTAGGATTATCTCAACAGGAGAGACTGTCCGGTTGGGCCAATCCTAACATTGTAGAATAGGGTGTCCCCAAAAAAATCGGATTTCTACAAAGCACTTAGCCTTAGTGCGGAAAATTTGTGTTTTCCCAACACTAATTACTGGGCAAAATTTCTTGCCTCCGACCCAGGTAGCACAAATAACCGTTTAACGTTTTGAAAACGTTTTTAAGCGGTTATCACAACGTTAATAACCATTTTACAACCTTAAAGAATGAAGTGTGCTACTTGGGGAGTTAATGCCTTCTCTCTGTGTGCTGTTACTCTGTGCGCTGTGTCCATATTAGAATACAGGAATTTGTTTCAAATTTTATTCTTACGTATTTCGCAATCGATACTTGCAAATTTTACAATGAAATATCTGAATTATTTCTTTTAGTAAATGGAAAGTAACTTTGAACATTATATATTTTTGTTCATACCTCAAAAAACGCATCTAATATTATGAGAAGAATAAATTTTGCATTATAAAGATTTCTTGGCTTGAAAATAAATGCGATTTTTCAGACAACTTCGAGGCTCTATATTTCTGAAACTACCAAGATATCACTCTTAACATTTTCGCTCATAACATATTTACTACTATAAAAAGATTATCCAGTTAAATTTGGATAGATATTCATTCAGTCCCTTTTTAAGTTATAAATATCAAATTTAGCATTTTCCCCCAAGAAGCCAAGTTTGACCAATTATATATAAAAAAAAGGACTTTCTTCAAATGCTTCATATTGCTCCCAGGAATAGTCCTTTGAGATATCTATTCGAGAAAAAAAAGTAAGGATGAATCTTAACTCCTTCCATTACAATTTTTATGCTAAAAATGTAAAATTTCACGTGAAAATCCTACTTTTGAGCCAATTTTTCTCAAACTTGTTAATAATTGTCAGAAAAATGACTGTTATAGAAATTTAGGCCATTTTCTGCTCAATCAAATGGTTTTTAAATCATTTTGATATATTCAAATAATAAATAAAAAAGTTATAAGCATCTTCGTAAAGTACTCTTTTCATGAAAAATCGCTTTCGCAGCGACTGAAAAGTGGTCGCCAAAATTTTTTCGAAGGTTTGGAATATTTTTAAATTATTGTTTCAACCTCTCAGTTGCCGCGTTCACATGGCGCGTTTCCAACCCGGAAAAAACCCGCTTCGAACCGCATTCCGGGTTGCACAATGCCAACCTGTCTACCATTGCAGAGCAAGGAGAAGGAATGGAGGCCGCATTTGGTTCCTTATCAAACTCGTTTCGCATTTGGCGCAATTCCCTAAATTTCACCGTTCGCTCGCTATTTTATAGTCGTAGGTGAATGATTAGCGCGCGTTAAAATAGTCTTAAAAAATGAATTATTTTGACATATCCAGCGTTGTACGTGACATATTACCTAGTTATTGCGTTGATGAAGAAAAAAGTAATGAAGGAAAAAACATAAATTTAAACCAGCGAAATGCAACTTCACATGGCCTAGGACATTGAATAAATAAATGAATGTTATTCTATCTAATGATTAATATCACCAGTATTTTAAATTTTTTCCTGACAACGATTCGATGGTATTTTGTGTTGATTTTCGTTCAAAGTCTCTACGAGGTCTGGAAGCATAGAAATCTAAAAAAAAAAAAAAGCAAATTTTTTTTTTTTTTTTTAGAGTAATCTTTTCAATACTAGATTGCTCTCAGTTTTGTTTATGAAAACAAAAATGTATCTTGCAGTTGATGTCAATATTGTGAAAACATGGTTTATAATGTTTATATTGCAATGCACTCTTGAAAATAGACCGAACATTATCTGGTATGTGTCAAACTATAATGTTGTATTTTATCATTTTCAAGTACATTTCTGCAAAATAAATAAAAACTAAACATCTTCATGGTTTTCTTACATCAGTTATGGCGTGTCCAAAAAATAAAAACTTATTAATCCTTTGATGGTTTCAAGTATATCATGCTATAATTTTGAACTGATCATTTGGAATTCCATGAAAAAGCATTGAATATTTAGTTTTAATAATCACTATTTTATCACAAGTTTCATAAGATTTTTCAAAAATATAATTTTGTATCAAAATGTTTATAAGCAGTTTGATTGTAATTATATGGACAATGATTAATTTTTAAATATAATTTATTTCCAATGACAACTGAAAATGAAAAATTATTAAAATTAAACACATAAAAGAAATAGTAAGATTGATGTCTTGGCAGTAAGTCCTTTGATAATGTTTAGATATGCCCCCCCCCCCATATGGTTCATAATATTTATTGCTAAGCAATCAGTAATAGTTTAGCTGCTAATCACCAGCAAACATTTCCTTTGAACCAATTCTTCTAGAGTACAAATCTAAAAAAAGGTGAATTAACAGTACTAGCATTCACAAAAACTAAAATAGCGTACAGAACACACAAAGAAGGGTCATAAGATAAATATCTATTTAAAAATTCTTGACGCATTTGATCACTTATCATAATAAGTTGCACACATTTACTTTTATTTAAACCCAAGTAAGGGATTTTGTCGCAAGAAATGTAAAACGCTGCATAAAATTTTTTGCAGAACTAAGTGAAATATTAATTAATAAATTTGAAATTGGAAAAGTGAGTCTAATTGCACTTCAACAATTAGAATTTAGCATGTGTAAAATAAACAAATAAATATAAAAATAAATAAACTCTAATAGTGTTCAATTTTAAGTTGTTCTGACGGTGGTCTATATAAATCAAATACGTTTGCTGTTAAATGTTTATTTATATTATTTTCTTTTCCATATTGCGAATTTCTTAAATTATTAAATTCCTTACTTAGTGAATAAATTTCAAGAAATGTGGAAGTAAAGAAAAAAGTTGACCCTATAATTCAATGCATGTTTCATGTTTAAAATTCCGAAACGAAACACCATTTCACCATATACGCATCCAAATTCAAAAAATATTTAGCTTTAATTTTAAACTTTTTCGGAATGCGCCATTGTGTCTTGCTAAAAAAAAAAATTCTTAGAATCCTCTCTCGGCCGCTTTAGAGCAGAAAATATGCTTTGAAGACCAGTTGCTAATTCGACGTTCCAAAAAAACGGGAGTATATCTCTTATCGCACAGCACAAAGCGACAAAGCCTCTTTCTCCTTTGTTTAGATTTTGGCGCGGAGAAGAAGGCGCTGGCGACAGGGAAACACGCGCTGAAGGGTTGCCTAGCTGTTTTGCTCTGCGATGGTAGACAGGTTGGCATTGTGCGTACCGAATAGTCCACACATGGCGAACAGAAATTGAGTGTTACGTGCTTCGCGCAGTAAGTCACGTGGTTTATCAACTGGCACTGTAATCGTTTCTTTTTTTATGGTACAATTTACTGTAAATATTTTCGTTACTGTAAATGCATCATTTTACAGTAATATTTACCGTAAAAGTTTCCTGAATTTTTAACAGTGTAGCGCGCTGTACCGCGAGCAATGAGAATGCATGTTTGAACATAATTACTTGGAACTTTTCTTTTTTTAATTTGGCACAACTAGATTACGTTCTGGAACTTTTACCGTAAAATATAAAACTGGAGTTTTTACCGTACATCTTAATAGTGATAGTAAAATAGGATTTTACTGCGTAAAAAGTGCTGGCAACATGGATGTCAGTATTTTTTACCGTAAAATTTATGGATTTTTGTATACTCATTCAGCAAAATCATCAAATATACTCTGCAAACCGAATCAGAAAAAACTTAACCAATGAAATTGTAAAATCTTGAAAGAAGAATAAAATAAAAAAAAAAGTTTGGGGCGCAGTCGATTAGAAAGAGTAAGGCTGTCAATGCAGGATGAGTAAATTAAAGCTTTACTGTTATGTGGAGGCTTTAAAAAAATGTGTTTATAGCTTTTTGTCAGCTACAAATTACAAAGACTAATCTGCAAATATGTACACCAGCAGCCGCGAAAGCAGTGATCAGACAAGCTCACTAGCATTTGGAACTAATGTGATTACTGATTACTGTACTGAAGTTCATAGTGTATGAAGTTGAAATTTGTAACTAAGAAACCACTAATTTTAATACTTCAGAAAAAAGGCACCTAATTCTTTTTCAAACTTGATGTAAGTTATATTTGTTATTGTTCAAACACTCTTTAAGGCCCCAATATACAAGCTAGTCGTCATTGACTTACCCCTTAAAGCAATTGACTTTCTTTTTGCATTCTAAATGCTTTGTTCATTAGTTTTAATACTACAGTCTCCGCCGCTTACATGTCACGTTTATTATAAACAGTTTTGATTCAATAAGGCAGCTTATTTAAATAAAGCTGAATTATATTCTGTTTTTGACTAGTTGATTCACTAAAGCGATTGATTCAATTTACCACTGATTCAATTAAACGGCGTCCACTGTAGTTATGTTTACATTTATAGTTCAAATCTTACGAATCTCCAACTTTGCAGAACCGCAGAATAACTGCAATCATTCAGAAAAATAAACCAAATGTTTTCCTTAATCAGTAAGTTGAATCATTCACTAAAGCGATTGATTCAACTTACCACTGATTCAATTAACCGACGTCTACTGTAGTTACGTTTATATTCATAGTTCAAATCTTACGAATCTCCAACTTTGCAGAACCGCAGAATAACTGCATTCATTCAGAAAAAAATAAACCAGATGTTTCCCTTAATCATTAAAATTGCGTTCTGTTTTTAAATTGTACTTTATCAGTGATAACCTACAGTACCAAAAAAAAAAAAAAAAAACATAGAAATGTACCAAAGTTACCATAAAAAATATATATCTTCATCCACCCAATAGATGTCCTTTTTTCCCAACCAAATGAAACCATCAATGCTATTTTAAGATATCAACACACGCTATTCGCTCCATCGTTTTATTTTCACCATTCCTTTCGAAGAAAAGAAGAAGAAAAAGAAAGAAAGAAGCCGATAAAAGTTTGATAGAAATCCCGAAACGAAGTAGCATTCAGAAAGAAAAATAGAACTCAGAATTCCATCTCGTGTTGCACTCTGCCATTCTGAAAGATCATTTTTCTCCCATCCTTTTCTTCAACGAAAACTTCATTCCCCAAGAACACTGGACCAGGGTCGATGGAGATTCGTGTTTTATGCATGATTCCGTTACGAAAAAGGAAGATCTAAAGACAGGCTGACGACATTTTGTGCTTTGATCTTAACTCGGCAGGCGAAAGACGATACTTTCATACAATATTTCATACGTAAATCTAAAGATTTATTCTTATGAATTTTTTTTTCGATTGAAAATCCTTTGTGAATATAGATAAAGATAATTCCTCAAGCAATGTTATTTCGATTTAAACTGACTTTCATGACTGAATGAAAAATAGGTTGAAATCAAAAGTGATTGATTGAGCCGAAGATAAATTAACTTTAGAATTTGGAGCTATTGCTATGAATATTACTTATAC
>JAXGGA010006247.1:0-71297 GCA_038373865.1 Uloborus plumipes
ACTTGCACGTAGTTCCTCGTTTCTCCACTAGGTAGAAGCCCTCTGCAGTCTCTAACGCTAGTACCAAACCCAGATTTTATCATTTTACTGTGGGCTCAAGTAGCCCTCTTCTGGGTCCAAGTAACCCTGATTTACGGTACCCAAGATAAAGTTTTAAAATACCATTAACTTACCCTTTTGATGGATCCAAAGCTACACTTTTAGGTTTACTAAACGACGTATCAATAAGTATAACACATACAGAAAGTGTTTCGTTGCAGACGAAGAGAATTTCACGTTCATCATCCAAGAAATACCAATTTCTAGAAACCCATTCATATGTCATTTGGTTGATAGCTGGAAAAAAGGTAAAAATTTATGCAAAAATAAAAAGCGTCTGGCATAAAATAGAGCATTACTCTACAACTTGTGCACCACAAAACAATATTATGTTTGCAATTATGGTGCATTATCCAGTAATAGGCATTAATTATAAAATTCTGCATAAACTACAAATTGTTTCCAAGAAACCAGCATATTTCAATAGTTGGCAACATCATATCATATGAGTACAACATCATATCATATGAGGGCAACATCATATCCTAGAGCTGCACGAAGATGATTTAACAGTTGAAGTTTTCTATCACACACCAAGCAAAAGTTTTCATACCAAAAATATAAATATTAATCATCACAAATAATAGTAAGAAGATAATTGAAAATGGGAACATTATGCTTCATCAGCAATACCATTATTGTTTGAATAAATTTATGAACATTAAATATTTTCCTAAAAGATAAGTTTTGTTTCAAATTTTGAGAATGATTGAAATGAAAATTTTGAAACATTTGTTACATATACATTGAAAAATTGGTAATTAGCATGTAGATATAACTTTTGAATATATATTAACATAAAATTTAATTAAGCATAATAAAATAAACTTTCAAAAGTTGAAAACATAAATACTAACTGCACTGAGCAAAGAAGTCTGGAAGTTTAAAATCCCATCGTTCAGAAAAATTAAATGCGTTTGCACAGTGGATTCCAGACACATGACCCCAATTGAAAGCCTAAGAAGGAGACTCAAATTATCATAATGCATAAGAATACCAATGAAAACATAATATGTATACACACATAAAGTAATAAAAATTTACAGATAAAAGAAAATTTTTACCCAACATATTGTTTGATTTCTATGAATGAAATCCATTGCTGTCTTTTCAACAACTTTAACTATGCTGCTTTTTTGAATGAGAGAACCATTCATGAAAATGTGCTGTAAGTTAGCTGAATTTGTAAAAATCAAAGTTGGAGGAGCTTCGTATGGAACTGTAACAAAAATTTTGCAAGTAAAATGGTTAACAAATGGAGTAAAAAAATCATGCAGTATAATTTTTAAAACATCCACACATAGCATACTTTATAACATTAAATGTATTTACATATGTATTACAATTTTTTAAATATTTAAAGAACAAGTAATAGCAAATTTTTTCTAAAACTTTCTCTCTAGCTAGATGAACAATCAGTGATTACGAAAGGTCCTTGTGGATGAAAAGTAGTTAACATCAAAAGCTTAAAATATTGCACCAAAATTTCAACTTAATTCACTTAAGATTTCCAAATTGAGCCCCACAGGACTACCCCACATTTTTTTTTTTTTTTTCATGAAAAGAAAATAATGTATGTTTTTAAATAAGTCAGTTTTAAAACACTTAAAATAAGAGTCATTGTGATTAAATCACTTGAAATCAGAAATGTGGATGCTTAGGACAGTGATTCTCAACTTTTTTTCGACTGACGATCACTTGGTACCCTTCTAAATCCTAAGCAGACCACCATTCAATGGAAATACCATTTTCACTGCAATTTTTTAGCATTCCTATTTGAGCGACCACAGCCATTCAAAGTTAAACTCCATAAAACAGCTTAGAGTATTTGTGTTAGAAATTGTGCTTTTTGAGGCAGACCTCCAACCCCTAGGACTTCGAAGAAGTACAATTATGCCAAAATACTACAACAAACTCTGCAGTCTTGGGTCGCAAAACAGAACCTCTGAATTTCTTGAGACCTGGCAACATAATCAAAGACTCAAAAGGAATAGCCCATTTATCCAAGCATACGCGTCAGATATCTTTGCAAGCAATGTGGAACATCATTTTTCTAAACAGAGTATCGATCCTTCGGAAGGCCTAGATAATGTTTCTTTCCACACTGACCTACCAGTCTCCGTTAACAAGCAAACTGATATCCCTGCTTTTCTCAGGCAAGTTGCACTCGAGAGAATCTCTGATATTCCTACGGATGCCACCCAAATTTATACGGATGGAAGTAAGAATGAAGATGACAGTACAGGCAGTGGAATTTATATCACTTCCCACGGGGGAACTTTAAAGATCCAAAAAAGAAATATTGACTGCTGCTCCGTCTTTTGTAGTGAACTTATTGCTATAGATGAAGCACTTGACGCAATTACGACTCTCCCTCTCACGTATGAAATTTGCATTCTTTCTGACAGTAGGAGTGCCCTAGAACACCTTGGTAATTGGCAAAAAGTGAGAGACCTTACTGGCACAAACATTCTCAAAAAACTCAAGACCCTTTCCCAATCACATCGCAATTTTTTACAATGGATTCCCTCTCATGTGGACATCCTAGATAACGAAATTGCTGATTGCCATGCCAAAGCATTGGCTGCCGAAGTCACGGCACCCTCTGGGCCTCTTACATCTTCAGAGATCGTCTCAATGACCAAGCTCAGGATCAAGAACAAATGGATAAATCCGTTGAGCCATAGTTGGTACAAGAGCGATCGCCCAGGAGGCTGTCTAGCAATCAATATCAACAGGCAGTACCAAACAGCCATCACAAGACTCCGCAGTGGACACATCAAGTCCCTCAGGTTTTCCTCTGGAGATAAAGACTATGCCCTGTGTAAAAATTGTATCACTGAGCAGGCTTCTCCAGACCACATTCTATCCTGCCTGGGTCTGTCCAATGAAGACTTAAGGGATAGACCAGATCTAGTCATTGACTTTTTGAAGGTGAAAGATTTGTTGGGCTTGATCTAGCTCAGCTAGATCCCGGGGATTTGAAAGAAGAAGAAGATATTTGTGTTTGCCACAAGGAGGGTTTAGGGAAATGAAATGCATCGAAGAGTTTCCTTTATTGAATTTAACTACAACTATAAAAATGATATAGAGTATTTTTCACTGTTTGTGGAATACAAGATGGATATCACTAGCTTAGAGGTACAATTTTAAAAACTGATCACTTGAAACTGCACTCATTAAAATTTTGACAAAAAAACATATACAAAGCAGACATTGAAAAATGTTTACATACATTAACTAAATAATACATAAAAAGCACTTAATACATTTAAACATTACATACCGTTAATGCCAATACATTTATGGCTTTTTTTCTTATAACCTTCAACACACTGACATTCAAAAGATGAATCTTTTTGCTTGCATATCTGGTCACATATTTCGTCATTTTCACATCTGCTATTTTGGACCGCTAGGAAAGAGAATACAAACACTATTTAATAAATTTCAGTTATCAAAAGAGCAGCCATACATATTAGTAATGTTCTGAAAAAAGCTCAGGCATAGAAGTTAGACCAGTAACACACAGAATTTCATCTGTCTCAACAAACAAAACTTGGGATAAATTACACACAATTTATGAGAGAAAATCGAACAGAAGCATTCATTTGTAATAACAACAGTTTTTTAATTTAAAGTTTGAAGATAATGTAATTACTTTTGTATCTAAAGTTCAGAAAATGGTAGCAAAAATTAAGCAACTTATTGATGAAATACCAGAGAAAATGGTAATAACGAAAATAATAATGACTTTACCGGAAGAGTATAAGAATTTTACTTCAACTTAGGAATCTGTGGTAGATGAACAACGAACTAAAAGAAACTGAACTGCTCATCTGTTCGTTGAAGAGGAAAGGTTAAACACTAATACAAACTGCTGCTCTAACAGCTAAAAATCAAAGCAATATTAGATGTTTTGCTTGTATGAAACCAAGCCACAAGAAAAATCAGTGTAAAAATTTAATAATGCTCCAAAGAATAAAAATACAGCTTGCCATATTTCTTTAAAAAGGGCACATGGTTACGGAGTGTTTTTCGTAAAAGTAAAATTCCTAAAGAAAATGGTGAAAATGAAAAATGTTTTGCACTTTGTGGTAATGCCACATCGTTGAATTTTCTCGAAGATTCCCTTGTTTCGATTTCGTCACAGATGTACCGTAGCTCTGTCTTTGGTCCCTTTCGTTTGGCCTAGGGGGTTCGGCTTTCCCTTTGAAATTGTTTCACGAGGGGTGCGCTAATGCTGTTCCCTCTTGTTTTTTCCGGTTTTCATCTTCTCGCACTTTCCTGAATGTTCTAGAACTTTCTCTCTCATTCCATGACTTCCATTTTACGAGCAAAATCCACGGTTTCTGGGGACTTTTCGGACAGTTCTTGCTTGGGTGTTGTGCGTGTGGGAGCGTGTTCGGCGCCGCTCCGTTTTTTGTTAAATTACGTGGTAGAGATCTGTGCTCCTTTTGTGTCCCCCAATAATGGATCACCTAGGATCTAATGGATACCATATAAAATATTAGGGAAAGCCCATATCCAGTTTTCAAGTTAAAATTATTTCAATACTTCTTTAAAAATTACTCCTGAGCTTCGGACAAGTGCTGTATGATTATGTCTTGTATAATATGTTTTTTGTTACTTATAATTGTTGATATCTGTTATATCTAAATAAATGTCATTTTCCCTTTTTGCATAATGTTATCTGGTTGGCTCTGCCTCAACTTTACTCGGCGTTAGTTCTCTAATTTGAACCTGGTAATTGTACTTAATTCCCCCATTTTACATCGCGACATATGGTGCCGTTTGCCCAGTCCTTTACAGGATTAATTTTACTGACGCCTTGGAGCATACCTTTTTTTGCCATGTTGGAATTTTTTGAAAACATAAAATTTTTTTGGGGATCTCTACCACATTTTCCACGTCCGTTGCTCATTTTAAAAGCTTATAGTCACACCCACTGTAGTAAATGTGTATCTATTAATCAGAAGTGAAGTATGGCTAACTCAAAACAAAACCGGCAAAGATGTAACGCCGAAAAGTCTTTTCACCTTGAAATTAGCCCTTATGATGGCGACGAGGGTCTTTTAGACTTTTTCTTAGACCAAGTCAAAGAGGTCGTCGAAATTAAATCATGGACAGAAAAAAAGTCCATTACCTTTTTGAAGACTAAACTCCGTGGGCTAACGTTAAAGTTCCTTCTTCAGTCTCCCCAATTAAAAACAGCATGGTTTGACTCTATTTGTACTCAGCTGAAGATTTTTTTCGACAAGTCATCTTCATCAAGTAGTTCCAATTCTTTCAACAACTTAATACTGAACCCTGATGATTCCATTCGTCACCTTGCACATCGCATTGAAGTCTTAGCAAATAAGGTTTATCCCTCCTTAGATCAAATTCCAATCAATAAAATTTGTCATGAAAAATTCCCAGCAGCAATTTTCTTCCAGCATTAGAATTCCGACAAAGCCAAAAAAAGTCTCTAGGGTATTGGTGAATGGAGCAACTAATTCCCCGCCAGCGTCGAAAAATGCTCTGATGGATTTTCACCCACAAACTGAAACTCGTTTCCGAGGGTCACTCTTTCTCCCGTCATCTCCAAACAGCTGTAGTGACAAACATGCTCCTCTAACCTGTCAGGCCGAATCCCAAACAATGGGTGAACATTTAACTACTTCGGAAGAACTGATTGAAAGTGTATATGCTTCACAATTAAATCGCTTCCGATCGTACCTGCAAGAACCCACTCTGATCTTGGGTGCCAATTTACTTCTGAGGCATATGATAAATTTAATGAAGCTTTTGAAATCAAAATAACCTTCTCATCATCGGGACATCCTCAAAGTAATTCTATTTCTGAACGAGTGAACTTGGCTTTGAAGACAACAATAAAAACTTTGTGTGAAAGCTCCTACTCATTTAAGCACGCAGTGAAAATCCATAAAATGATGTATAACTGTTGTGCACACTCGTCAACAAAATTCTCACCAAATACTCTACACTGTCTACACTGTCGGATGTTCTGAGGTGGGGGAGACAGAGCCAAAACACTGCCCGTAAAGCCCTTATCACACGATCCAACGTGAAGCTACTCGGAGCAATCCTCAATTTAGCAAGAAATGCGTTAGCAAGAATTTGCTCGCTATTCGAGAACAATGGAATTCGGCTCTTAACTCCAATCATAGCAGTAGAACTGAAAAAGCCACTGCTTGAGGGTTTTTGAAAGTTTGGGTTCCTGAAGGGGATCAGGAGTATTTTACTGCTCTGATGATTGATATTTCGCGATTGCTGAAACATCTACAGAAAGATTTTCAAAAATCAATGTCAACGTTATGTGACATTGAAGTGTCGAAACAAATTGCAATTACGTCACTACACGTCAAAACAGTCCATTAGCTAGAGGAGAGAAGGAGAAATTAATTGATATGCCCTCCGCCGAAGATATTGAGGGAGATGATAGAAAAAAGAAAGTATTCAACACCTTGATACCAACAACGCGACGAAGAGAAAGCGTCAGAAATGAAATTTTATTGAGTACCAAGGAGTTTCTTTCACAAAGAGTAGCAGATGACCAAGCAGAAATAATCAAAACACTAAAAGAGTTTCTGCATGCCAAAAAGGCTGAAGAAATGCTTGCCGCAGTAAGAGGCTCTGAAAATCTCTTCAGAGTGGACAAAGTAGAAGCTTTTCGGAAGTGATCGGACATTTTGTCTCTGCTAATTTGCCTGCTTCAGACAACTTGCCTTATGATGGAGGGAAACTTTTCTACTTTTTGAAAATCAATGTTCCCGGAACAGTATTTTGCAAATTAGTGCAATTTTTCACAATAACTTAACCACATAGTGCTGGACCCGAAAGAACTGTTTCGTGCCATACAGTGTTGAAGAGCTCAAAACAATCTTCTTATTCAAGAGAGGCTCACAACAGTTGCATGTACATCGCCCTTAATGGCAGTGGAACAGCAAATTTTGACCCCAGACCCGCTGTTGCAGCATCATTTTTGAAAAAAAAACAGAGGAGGTACAACGAACCTGATCAAGACTTGTATCGGGACACAGACTTCATAAAAAAAAAATTCTGAGGAAAGCACTATCTAAACATCTGGTCCACAAAGGGTTGTTTTTCGTGTTTTTAATGTTTATGTATTATACTATTGAATTAATCCAGAAAAAAAATTATGGTATCCCTGAAAGAATTATATGTATTTATTTAGATTATGCATAAAAAATATTTTCAACATACAAACACAAGAGCAAAGAAAAATTATTGAAAAAAAAGAATAATGAAAAGGATATAACATATAAAATAAATAAACAACAAGCCAGAAAACAAAAAAAAGTTTTATTTTTGTTACATTTTTTTAGATTGAATATAATTTTACAAATATTAGGTAAAATTTTCCAATTTTTTTTAAAAAATATTACATTTAAAATATTAAAAATAAATGTTTTTTTTTTTGTAAAATTTTATATCTATTTTGGGTTTTTCCTTACCCCCCCCCCCCCCCAGACACATTTAATGACAGACAACCGCCCCGTGTCGCCTAGTGAAAAATCCTTAAAAAATGCTCTGCTAGCAGTTAGCATTAACGCCTATCTGATTCTGCCACTGCATATTTCTGACGAGACTAAGAAATGTCTCGCATATGAAAAAAAGAGTCTCACAATTGTGCCTGGTAGTTTGACAAAATTTTTGCAACGATTGGACATGTCAATCAATTGTGCATTCAACGCACACAAATGCGTCGCTACTGGGAGCCATGGATGTCGACAAAAAACCATTAGGGCAATTCCATGGTGTCGGACGTAAAAAACGAAGAAATATTTTTTAGTTTTAGTTCCATTTATCAAATATAAACTGAATGGAAATGATTAAGTTGGTATTCAAAATACTCGCTACTTCATAATGAATAAAAAATCATGCTAGTTTTTTAAAATAGATCTCTTAAATAGAAATTAAGAAGATTTAAAGAGTTGGTGTCGGACGTAAACGCACAAACAGTAAAATTGGAGATTCACTTAAAATTTACTGAAACTCTGCGAATTGGCTTACCTTTTAATTTCAAAAACAGCTACGATCGATAGTATACTTATGATTAAAGCATATTTTACAGTTTTTTAATTATATTGTTTTGAATAAAATGAACTTGGAGCTACTTTTACCTTGGTGTCGGACGTAAATTTGCGGTGTCGGACGTAAACTCTTCGAATTGGACCTAAACCGTTGTTCTTAAATGCAATGATTACAGTTTTAAATAAGAAAATTAGCTTAAATTTTATTCCTAGGTCACACACATATTATTTTTTAACATTTAAAAGGGCTCATCAAATTTAAACTGCCCCTTTTTCCTGTTGGGATCGGAGGACGAATACGTTTATAATGTCCCGTAATTTGTAAAATATTTTGTCCTCAGTTCTTGGCCATTTAAAATAACCTTTAGAACTATGCATAACTGATACTACAATGTAATTCTTTTGGTGATACATCCAAGACAAAGCATGGCATCATGCGTTACCACAACCCAGTCATTGATGTTTACTGTATCAATATCTGCAAATTCTTCGATCCCGGAATTATCATATTCTTAATTTGTTATCACGTTGTTCTTAACTTGTTATCACGTGATATGTCACCAATTTGAACTTAATTGTGTCCAACTGATTTGGCAAAATGAGCAGATATGATGTTTGGAATATGGAAAACAGCTTTCCAGTGCTGATGCAAATGCTTTGTTTCTATGTGTATGTCTTTTGCTAGAATATACTTTATGTGCATATTTGGATTTAAAAGTGCTGAAACTTGAGAAAATTGCTCCGCTTTTATCACCGTCATTTTTCCTGCTTTAACGCAGCGCCAAACGATTTTTTTCACAGTGCCTCCTATGGCATCAACCACCATCAACCAGCAAATATGAATATTAATCAGTACACTGATAAAAAATGTAAGCATCCACTTGTACAAAACCACCTACGAAATCCATCTGTTCTGACTCTTTGCGAAACAGAATACAGGTTGTGTTGTGATGATCTAGCCTTTAAAACTTTAGATGAATACTTAAGAGTTGGGTTGCTGTTCTTTTCAAAGCAATAATATGTATATACACTTTTTATTCAAGAGTTCCTAGAATGAATAACTCAGATGCATTGTAAATTTCTTAATATAAATGTCTCATGAGGAGAAAAAAAACTTTTAAAGTATTATTCGAAAGGAAAATTGACTATTTAATAAGTAAATTTAAAGTATATGTATGCACAGTAAAGTAAAAATAATTTTTTTTTAATCATGCTTCACTTTAACTTTGTAATTAAAGGTAAAATATGGAGAATCACAGTTGTAAACAAGTGTTATATACGGAATGTAACAGTGTCGGACGTAAACGGTGTCGGACGTAAAAAAATTCTTTACGTCTGACACCTAGATTTTAATTAAAAATATTTACTTGTCACAAAATGTTAATAGGTTACATCAATGAGACCAAAGATCTTACTTTGTATACAAAGTAAGATGTATGTAGCTTTAAAATTATTGGCCCAGCATAATTAATCGTACATTTTGGTGTCGGACGTAAAACAC
The DNA here is from genome assembly GCA_038373865.1 of Uloborus plumipes. NCBI lineage: Eukaryota > Metazoa > Arthropoda > Arachnida > Araneae > Uloboridae > Uloborus > Uloborus plumipes. The sequence goes on from JAXGGA010006247.1 coordinate 9,661, forward strand.
TTAATGTGCCCCATGGGAATTCTGTCACAAATCAAAATGAATTATATTCTCACACATTTTTGCAACATCACCTGTTGTACATTGAATATGTAAATAGTTATTCGTCTTAATTCATAATTTTAGTATGTATATTTTGGAAAAAACAGAGCTTCTTTGAGAGTCGTCAAATGTAATTTGAAAACGCTCTGGATGTTGACCTTAGTTTGACCTCTTGTAACTTAGTTAAAACTTAAGTTATCAAAATTTAGACATGAATTTCTAAATATACAACTCTTTACCTTTAAAATGATACCTTGTTTGTTTAGAAATATTAATTTTGAAAATTTGACCATCTGGTTGACCTTATCGTGGAATTGCCCATTATTTCACAAAAGAAGGCCAGATGCGTAAAGCAACTTTTAGATATATTTGTGAATGGATTGTAAACGCTAGGAGTGTAAATTTGAAAATGAGACAGTAAACTAAAAAGGCTGTGTAAAACTAGGAACATTAAAACATGTGGAGAATAGTATCATCTTGTATGCATTTATTAATGCATTCAATGTTAAAACTTCAATATGTGCACCAGCCGAAACTTCGGCCATTAATTGACTGAAGCTTCAATATTAGGCTCTTTGATTAAACTGCGCTTTGCGCCATCTTTAATTATTCGGTTGATAAAATACAAATAGCAGTTACTTTCTAGGATTATGATATTTGATCATATCAGTTCGTTTTGTTATAAACATCAACTTAAGGCTACAGTGGACTTCTAAAATGACGAAAATTTCAAAAAAATTATTTTGTGCTATTTGGGTGCTTTTTTTACTGCTTTATCGTCTGGTGAAAAAACTTTTCAGTTTCGATCATTTTTTGAGGAGTTATTAGCTAGTTTAGTTTTCTAACCAAGATGTGACGTCCCTTTTCTCACTTGTCTTAAAACAAAACTCAGTAGTAGAGGAGTTTTATCGACTACGGAATAGAATTAATTTTCCTTTTACAGAAATGAATTACAAAATTTAAAACTATTATAATTAAAATTTTATTGGCAACAAATCTTTTTAACTGTATCTGTGCTTCTGCAACTGGCTCATTTGTTTACATTTTGTTCACATGCGTTGTATCTTATTTTTGTCTTTTGATTATTTATCAGCTTTCTGAACCACACAACTTTTTTCAAAGCTAACTATTATTCATAGTATTTGCTATATTGCATTACTTCATGATATTGAAGAACATTTAGATGGAGTCAATTTCGCCTAAGTGGTGAAAACCAAAAGGTCGTCCGACTAAAAGACGAAAGGCTCTTATTGCAAATACTAGAAAATGATGGGCAAAACCACCTGAAAATGCTTTGTCAACAAGCAAAGATGCTCCTCCTTTGCAAAACCCTGGAGGCAGTGAATCATCCATGCCAGAAGCCAACTATATGTTGACACATAAATCTACATGGTCCAGCCTGCAGCAAAACGTCGAATGTTTAACTTATGGCAACTTTGGACTTCATGTGAAGCAGCATTTATCATTGGGATATGCTGTAAAATTGGAACTTTTATGTGATGTGTGCCACGAGTCATTTGGTACGGCATTTTCCAGTGCCAGAAGTGACAGCAGTAAAAGTTTTGATGTGAACAATAAGCTTGTGCAGGCTTTCCTTTCAATTGGAAGAGGGCATGCTTCTCTAGAACAATTTTCTAGTGTAATGAATATGCCTGCTATGGAAAAAAAACATTCAACAAGTTTTTTCACAATATTTCTAAATCCAACAATGAAATCGAGAATAAAATGCTTGCAAACTCGAGGGAAATTGCTTGAAAAACCAATGGTGGCATCTTAGCCATTCCCTTACCGCAGACGGAGGTGATTGGCATCAGGCGCCGATGAGACGGCGGTGTCAATACGGTGGAATTTTACTGCGCCCTTTGTCACCGTCGGGGCGTTTGTGGCCAATTTTCCACTCTGCCTTTGTGCGATGGACCCTGGGCCGACAGAAGGACGCGGTCCAGACTTTCTGGGGCCCTGTGTCCTGCAAATGGGGTCACCGAGAATGTGTGGGCCCCGATCGTAGCGGCAACGGCTAGCGAATGAAAAAAAACGAAGATGCAGGGGTGACGCCCCAAAAAAAAGTTTGGTGGACTGAACTTTATTTTTTTTAAGAAAGGATCACTCTAGAACTTCGGAGAAGGAGTTTATTTTTCTCTGTGCTCGTGACTGAGCAAATATTAGGAACTTAGGTTCCAGATGCGAGCGGCAGCGCCGACCGATTTGCTATTGGACAGCATCGTCACTATTCTGTGAAAATATTGAATTTAAACAAGAGTTTGTGTAAAGATCATAGTTAACCTAGAATAATGTAAATAAAGTAAAATTTGAATATTCAAGTATTGGCATTCGTCTGCTAGTGCATTAGCGAACATTCTATTCACACCACATAGCCAAAACGCCACACCACGCAGAATTAAAGTCACTTTCAGAAGATGTCGAAATACTTGATATAGGTGCGTCTTACGCCGAAATTTTATCTTTTTCAGGCAAACATCAAGTCTGGATGCTGCAAGAGCTGAAGTTGATAAAGAGAATGCTGTAGAAGAAAATCAATTTTCACAGCAAAGTTATGAATCAAATGTTACTTTCGAAGTCATAGAAGAGGTGACATATATGATCCTGATCCATATCAATAGTTTACTGAGCTACCCAGCACTCTTGTACACTCGAAGTTTACTAGACCAGCTACTTCTCTTCGGCCTGAGATTGTTAGACTAGCTAACACTCCTCTTCGCCCTGAGTTTGTGGGCCCTCCAGTAATGCATCTGCAGTGCCCATCAGTTATTCCTCAAAATATCTTACCCATGTATCAGGTTGATAACACATGCACACCACGCGCTGTGCACGTGAACGCAAACCAATTGGAAAATTCTAGCCCATACATTCAGTTGTACATTACATGCACACCACAAGCTATGCATGTGGATATTAACCACTGGGGAGCTCTGAACTGCAGCTTTCTTCAGGGTCTAGACCCCTCAAGCTTACTTCGAGCCAGGGTGTCAATGATTTAAATCAATTGATTTAAATCAGTGATTTAAATCGCGATTTAAATCAATTGATTTTTTTTAAAAAATCATTGATTTAAATCACTTTTTATTTTAATCCTTAAAAAATTCTCTTGGACAATCCCAATTTCATTATTTTTACCATTTTCTTTTAGAGCTTTGATTTTCATCTAATAAATGGAAAAGTAATCCTACTCATCTCCCCCTCCACAGATGCTGGAAGGTTGCATTCCAAATAATATGTATGCACAAATAGTGCTATTTGTTGTCTAATATGTGAAATAAAGAAAATATGTGCAGGTGCAGGGCAGGTGTTGCAAAGAGTGAATTGAGGGGGGAGGGACATAATAGAATGTGTGTGATATACTTTCAGTGAAAAGAAAAAACAAAAACAACCACAGAAGATGAATTTTCTATGCCTTGCATTAGCAACGGGGGGGGGGGGGGGCAATTTTTATTAGTGGCTGAAATGGAACATATTCCAGCTTTACAAAACATAAGCAAAATAAAGTGGGGGGGGGGGGGGCGAATGAAGTGAGGATTGGGTTGAGCCCCATTTGATTTTTATCCTAGCTAGTATACAGGATTATTTTCAGATTGGCTGCTAAAACTTTTTTCTGGGTTTCTTACTGGTGAAACTTTACTTCAACTGTGTTTTTGTATGTTCAAAAACTTAAAGTTAAGTTCTTCATAAATAAAAATTAATTAATAACTGAAGTTTCTAATTTTTTTTAAAAAAATCCGATTTAAATCAAAAAAATCTGATTTAAATCAAAAAAATCCGATTTTTTTTATTTTTAAAAAAAAAATCATTGATTTTTTTACACCCTGCTTCGAGCACATCCTGGTTCTCAACGTACGAGTAAGCTCGTCCGACAGAGTTTTGTCTGGCCTTCAGTGTCATCTGATTCTGTAAAATGGACCAAATATTGTGTTCCATGTCAGAAAACAAAAGTGCCCCGGCATATCAAATCTCCACTTCTAAGTTTTAAAGAAAAATCAAATTGGTTTCATCAAGTGTATCTCGATATCTAAGGCAATTACCACCTTCAAACGGCTACATCTATTGTCCAACAATGATAAATCGGTTTTCCCAATGGCCCGAAGCTGTGCCTATGAAAAATATGACTGCCCCAACAGTTGCGGAAAACTTCTACAACACCTGGATTTCCCGTTTTGGATGCCCCTCTATCATAACGTCCAGCCAAAGCAGGCAATTTGAATCCGAATCATTTCTCTCCTTGTCGAAATTTCTCGGTGTAAAAAAAAATCCTCACTACTGCTTACCATACAATCACAAATGGATTAATAGAGGAATTTCACCACCCTCTGAAGCAAGCAATTAAGTGCTATGCAACTGAGCACTGGACGGAAATTCTCTCCACAGTGATGCTTGGTCTCCGATCCGCACCAAAACTCGACCTAGGCTGTTCCTCTGCGGAGCTTGTTTACAGTTCCAACCTTTGACTGCCTGGGGACTTTTTCGATGAAAGTAGTGCTCCTAGCGATCTCGCTACATTTGTCGGAAAATTAAAGGAGCATATGAGTTATATTCGAATGCCACCGATGTTACAAAATGGTGTCCAACCAATTTTTGTGCCATCTTCAATTTTAACCATAGAATATGTGTTTTTGTGTTGTGATAATGTCAAACAGCTCTTGTCAACCATATAATGGTTTTACCGTATCATTAAGCGAAAGAATAAAGGGTTTGACATTGACATCAATGTTAAAATAATTTCAGTGTCCATTGACAGATTAAAACCTGCATATGTAGTGAATCCTCAAACAACGGACCCATGTGCAAAAGTGATGAGTCCTGCTGCAGAACCTCTTTCTAGCACTACAAGATCTACAGATCACCATACTTCAACAACCTGTTCGGGACGTTAAGTTCGTTTCCCAGATTGGTATTGCACTTAAAAGATTCGCTGTCGCTAGGAGGGGAGTATACAGAACCCATCAGTGATTTCCCAAAATATCTTACCCATGTATCACGTTTATAACACATGCACACACACCACGCATTGTGCACGTGAACGCAAACCAATTCGGAAATTCTGGCCCACACATCACGTGTACATCACATGCACACATTGAGCTGTGCATGTGGACATTGACCGATGGAGAGCTACAAGCTGTATCCCTCTTCGAGGTCTAGATCCCTCAAGCTCACTTTGAGCTCAACCACCGCATCAGCAGGATGCATGCTAACCTATTTCTCTGTACATAATATTTTTGTATATATCAATTACTTAAGTCAATAAATGTCAGTAGATAACAACTTCCATCTCTTTAATCGGGGGTCACAACACATCCTTGTCTAATGGGTCCCCTGATATGGATGAAACCCCATCACGGTCCCGTGCGCAGAGCAATAAAAAAAGGAAGCAAAATGCACCAGCAGATCCGGGTCCACAGGATGAATTTGATTCAATGGCTGAGGACTACTTTAAGGCAAAAATGCAGAAACCTAGAGCTGAACAGTCCGTTTTAGACTTTGTAAAAAGCCTAGTACAAGACATTATTAAATTTTGCCCCCAAAAAATGTTAGTGCAAAAAAAAATTTTAGATATTGTATACAAATTATCAAACTCAGAATAAATTATGATTTTCCCCAGATTATTTCATGTTTTCTGGTAAATTAAACAACATCAATACTTTTTAGGATGGATACCTTTTAAAAGTAAAACGCTTTCCAAAATTGCAATTGTTTTGTTTGCAAAACGAGGTGAATTATAGTACTTGGTCATGTCATTTCATTTTTAAGCTTAGATTTTTCAAAACTGATTATCATCAGTATTTCATCTTATAATACTGAGCAATGGTTCATGTGGGTATTATGTACTAAACATATCCCCTCTTGTACTTGTGTATTTTTTTTCTATGCATTGATTGGGTGCCAAATATTGAAGTGAATGGTACTCTTCTAGTATATGCGAACATCTACTGTTTGTAAAAATTAAATATTTTAAAGAATGAATGAAGATTAATTTTTTATTGATTACAAAAAAGCTACTGTAACTTAAAATTTTTGTGTGCAATCATTTACTACTGTTCGACTCTGTAAAATGCCACTGAGTTATATTATTAATTTCTGTTATATTTTACATATATGTCTAAAATACAAAAGTTGCCGAATGCCACCCATACAGATGAGGAAATATCATATACGAGGGTTTAAGTTGAGTTTCACAGTTCTATCTACCTATCCGATGAGCCAAATGGCTCAAAAAGTAAAAGAGGACTACGTACTCGTGCGCCTAGCCTTTATTGTTTGGAGAAGATTTTAAGTTTGTTCTCTAGGTGGAGTCCTTGGTCGATAATGGAGATAGATAGGCAGAAAAAAAAGAAATCAGGAAAAAAAGGCAAAGATCGCTGATGGAATAGTTTCACATTTATTCAGCAAAAAAGCTAAAACTGTCAAAAAGGATTTGGCAAAGTGTAAAAATGTCCAAGGTTAATAAATAGTGAATATGTTTGCATAAAAAGCAATTTTTAGGTAATTTGAAGAAGAAAAATGATGAAGAAATGTCTGCTTGCCCTAGTTCAATTCAATTGTCAAATGAACTTGTGGACAAAAAAGATGAAAAATACAGTATTGTTGACATTGCAGCATTGGAAAACTTTTTGAAAATGTTCCCTGTAGTGAGTACAAATCATTCTCATTATGTGTTACTGTCTTAGATTCATACGGCTATGGCTATACCTCCAAAGTACAGCTATTATGCTCTGATTGTGATTATGTAACAGGAATATTCTTTACAAGTGACTGTATTCAATGTGGGCAAAGATTCGACATTATAAAATGGTCTCTGCAGTTGTATAAATGGGAAGAGGGTATGCAGCATTAGAAACTTACTACATGGCTTGAGGGATGCCTATAGAATGTAGAACACTTTGGCAGTGCCTTGAATCCCTTGTACAAATTTTCAAAAAGGGTGAAATTAGAGACTTTGCAACTGTCTTGGCAAACGATTGAGAATGTATATTGTGAAAACTTTCCACTTCTAAAAGATGATGATGTTATTGACCTTTGCATTTCGCATGATTGTACATGGCAAAAGCAAGGCCATACTTCCCTGCACGGTATAGGAATTATTACTGAAACTATAACAGGTCTTGTTGAAGATTTTGAAGTACTTTCCAAACATTGTCATGAATGTGCTACCACAGCGAAAGATTTAGGAGACAATACTCCTGTATTTTTTATATTGCAAGATAGCCATGCATCTTCATGTGAAAAGAATTTTGAGAGTACTTTGAATAGCATGGAAGTGAATGCTCCCGTAATTCTGTGGAAACTCTCGATTGATAACTATTTTTTGCCCTGCACATCCTTCCTGTCAGACTGAGATGCAACAACATACCATTCCCTCACCAATGCTCAAGTATATGGTCCTGGTGTTGTTATGGAAAAAGAAGAGTGTATAAACCATTTAGCAAAAAGACTAGAATCTACTCTTCGCAAGAAAGTAAAAGTGGAGAGTCAAAGTTGTGACTTTCGGAGGTAAAAAGGGTGGAAGCCTAAACGATGAAACTATAGTAATACTTCTGAACTATTTCCGTAAGGCTATTCGGCAGAATGCACCCAGCGTAGAAAGTGTGGAGTATTCTTCCATGACCCATTTATTGTTTAATGAAAGGAAATATAGTACTATGGCTTAGCTGACATCTGATTGGTCAGGAGCGCCGAGCTCTTTGCATCAATCGGGTGTCGGCTGGGCTAGTAACTGTATCTTTAACTGTTGGTGCTGTGCTAACCATGTGCTTTTGAAATTCTCTTTCAGTCAGTCTGGTTATTGTGTGTGTACTTGCAAGAAGCAAGATTATATTGCTACTCTGAAAATAAATTTGTTCAACAAAGATAAGTCTTTTCATATATTTTCTGCAGAAAGTATGACAGCTGCAATTTATGCAACTATATATATGTTACGGCCAAAGCCCGAAATCGGCCAGTTCGCGAATTGGCCGGCCACTTCGCGAAATGGCCAATATCGACTCAAAATGACAGGCCAAAGTCCGATCTTTCCTTCATTTCAGGCTTTGGCCAGCCAGTTTGCGAACTGGCTAGAGGCGATCGTCCAAAGTTAGAAAAAAAGGTAGTGACGCATGTTGTGTGTCATGACTTTTTTCACATGTCACATTTTGTGCTTGTTTACCATAATGCTAATGATAATCACATTTTATCTGCCACAGAGCAGGGGCGGATACAGAAATAATTTTTGTGGGGGGCCCAGAAAAGTAAAAAGTGCTTCTCCCCTACATTTTTTATAAAAAAAATTCTCACAAAGTTCCTCTACATAAAAAAAACGGGGGGGGGGGGGGGGTGAGAAAAAAAACATAGTCAATTAATTTACTTTAAAGTGCGGAAGGATTACATACGTGTACTAATTTACTTCGAATCTATGACGCATTTTTATTTTTTTTTTTAACATTTTAGTCGATCAACTATTAAACAAGTGTTTCCCAGCATGGAGACGATTGCTCCTGAAGGGCGATTAGATTCCTCAAATGGGCGGTAAATTCTTAAAGGACGATGGGTATTTAGAAGAGAAAAAAACAGTAGAAATAAAACTAGCGAAAACCGAAATTGTAAACATGTACGAAACCGGTTGTTTAGAGTGGATCGCAGTGTCTTGAGCTAGGTGGCGTCTTCTGATGACATTAATTAACGAAGAAATTAATTAAAAACCTTTGATATATTTTTTGCGCTTTTTGAATTCGAATAAAACTAATTGAACTTAAAATTAAAGTTCAAGAGCTTCCTCCTTGCACCTAGGATGAACCTTAGGAAGTATTTTGTCATTTATTGCTAATTTTATAAATTTTCAAATTGTCAATTTGTTTTAATTCAAATTTTTAGTTTCAACGATTTTATTTCCCCCAGAGTCTAGTGTAGAAAAGAAAATAACATTTCTTGAAAAATGTACTTCTGTTTTTTGAAAAGTACGTCGAAAATTTTAGATGTTTCCCTTCAAATGGTTCAGTTATATATCAGTTCACTTTGTGAAAGGAAAAGAGAATAAAGGTATTTTAAATTTAGAAGTGATTGGTTATAATTGCTTTATTGAGTACATTTTACTTCAAATTAAAGTTAGGTGCTTATATTTTTAATGATATCGATGTTCAATTGGGTCAACTTATTGTTTTTTAGAGGAAGGGGGGGGGGGGATAGGTGTCAGTCAATAGTATAAGTAATAGTATAAGTAATTCATTGACACTGACCAGTACGAAACTGAAATCTCATTTGAAGTAATTGATGAACTTATCGAGGATGTAAAAGAAGATACAATTGCATTAACGAAAAGGCACCTTGAAGAATCACACAGTCTACTGAGGTGATTACAAAGAATTTGTCGAACTTGTACTTATTTTCCTTGGAACCGTCTCTAAAAGATGTGTGAAATTTATGTCTTCTGGAGTCATGCATCACGCCCTTTGGATATCGAAATGCATTTACAGTCTAAAAATCTAGATGTTTAAATCTCAATTCAAGCTTACATCCAAAGTAGAGAAAGGATTAACAGCTGTGTGCATTTTCATTGCACGAATTTACATGAAAGCCTGGATCTCAGTACCATACTGGCGCAGAGAGTGGGGGTTTGGGTGTTTCAAGTAAAAATGGATTGCTTTAACCCTTTTAATAAGCCAAATCACTCCCATGCATGAAAAAGACTGAGACATGTTACTTCGTGGATGTGTGACTTGATTCCAGGAACATCCGAGTTATCTGTAGGCTGTGATAGTTGTAGGAAGCAGCTGACAAAGTTGAAAAATGAAAAAGATGGGAAACTTCCCCTGGAACTAGCAAGGTACACGAAGAAAGTCAGTCTGATACTGAAATTGAAGAATCACCTATAGATATACTATTTTCAAATGAATCTGAAGCTCTGAGTTCCCTTTACAGCTCTTCTATTAGAGATGGGAGAGTCGCCTGTAGACAAAAGACGATGCAATCCAAAATTTACTCTACTGAGAAGGCCAACTGAATCAATGTGGCTGTCAAGAGAAAACTGCTAGTGAAAGCATCGAGCGATGATGAGAATGATGATTCACAAGACGAGTTCCTTACACATGTGAAAAAACTGTACAACAGCTTCACTAGTAGGAAGAAGAGGCTTCAACTGCTGACTCTTATGCCTGACAGCTCTAGTGTAAGGAAATTAATGTGGGAATTTTCAGCCCCTAACTATTTAGTTCGACAAGCCAAGACATCGTTGAAAGAAAAGGGCGCCTTGTCTGGTCCTGATATAAAACCAGGAAAAAGTTTATCAAAGCATACCGTTGATTTGTTGTTGTGAATGGATTTTATACAAGTAACGAAATAAGCCGAGCAATGACGGGGATTAAGGACTTTATATCAAAACTGATGGAATACTTGAAGTGCAAATTTCAAAGACCTGTCAAAAAATTCTTCTATTTCTCCGACGGCTCTGCAGCCCGATACAAAAATTAAAAATTTGTTATTAACTTGTGTAATTACAAGCAAGATTTTGGAGCTGAGGCTGAATGGCACTTTTCAGCTACAGCACATGGCAAAGGTCCATGCGATGGGCTCGCGGCCACAGTAAAAAGACTAGCAGCCAGAGCAAGCCTACAAAGACCGTATCAAGACCAAATCTTGAATGCAAGGCAATTATTTGAATGGTCACACAAGAACATAGCTAACATCGACTTTGTATTTGTGATCATTGAAGAATACATTAAAACTGAAGGCTAACCGGTACAATACAGTTCTAACTATATCAGGAACCCAGAAATTTCATGCCTTTATATCTCTCAAATGTGGAACCAAAGTAAATGCAAAGTTATTTTCTTCTGCAGATGTTTCAAGCATATTTCCTGTTTTGAAGGACGTTCAGCAGACATCATTTTCAGACATTAGTGGGTATATAACATCTATCTATAATGACACTTGGTGGTTGAGTTATGTTCTGGATAAAGATAGCAGTAAAGTGCAAGTTACATTCCTCCATCCTTCAGGTCCGTCATCCTCATTTATATATCCCACACCACCTGACACACTGTGGATCCCATTTTCAGATGTAATGTGCAAAGTGAACCCCAACACTCAAGCTGGCCGAACATACAGTTTACCAGACAGTGAACTAAATAAATATGTGGGTATCTTCCAGCAATTGAAGTCTTCATAAATTAATTTGTTAATAATAAACTCATAAAATTAGGAGAGAGAATGGTAAGTGTCTATGTGATATTCCTCTATTTAAAAAAATTAAAAGTAATAGCCGCTGCTTGTTTTATTGCTATGTGTTGTTTGTTTCATTCAATGAACTGTACAAAATTTCCTCTGTTGATACTAATTCCGGTATTTTTCACAAAACGTGTATTTCTGAAGCCCTGTATCTCCTGATCCCATTGAGATCCCATCATAGAATTTTACAGTATGTATTAAGACATTACAAACAATGTTTGGTAACTTTTTGGAATTTTTAAAATTGCCACTTTTTGAAAAAATTAAAATTTAAAATTTAATTTTAAAAATTAAATTTTTTTTAATTAAACCCCTGTTTTGTAGCATATTATAATAAAGCCCTATTCAACAGCTTTAAAATGAGACCAGTCCCAAGTTTATATCATCACTGGTTACGAGCCTATAGACATTTTAATGTGTTAAATTATGGTGTGTTTTCAAAGAAATTTAAATTTAAAAAAATTTATAACTTGAAAAGTAATTGTGCTATATAACTGAAATTTGGTATTTTTTCATGTCTATGATATATTGCTGCATACCAAAAATCATGAAAATCTGAGACATCAAGTCTGATTCAGTGTGTTGATTTCACATGGAATGACTCGCACGTGACTCGAAGAGCACCAGGATGAGTTTACCCTTCTCCCCCGGCCAGCAAACTCTCCTAAATCAGTCCCAATCGAGAATATGAGGGACCATCTCAATCGGATTATTTGTGACATTGATCTTAGCCTGCCTAATTTAGCGCAGCTGGCCACAGCACTGGAATCGACATGGCTCAAACTACCAGTGAACACCTTCAGGGCCCTAACTGAGTCTCTTCCTGCACGTTCCGCAGCAGTCCGCTTTGCAAAGTGGTTATTATGGCTTTTGACAGGTGGTCACATTAATGTGACTGGACTGTGTAAAACCAAATTAAGTAACACAGGTTTGCTCACATATTTGTGACCAAAAAATTAAAACTGATCAAAAAAAAATTTGAGCAAGGGACATTTTTAATTAGACGTAATTAAAACCTATTTTAATTAATATCTCAAAAAATTTTCAATGCTTTGTGTTTTAACTTGGTAGATATAGTGTATTGAATATGTATAGCTGACACAAAAAAAAAAAACAGGTTCTTAACTCCAAAAGTAAAAAAGTTCATTTTTAAGCCCCACAGTCCCATTAAAGGAGAATATAGATAAGAGCGAGGAAGACATTTCTGGTGTTATGAAACTAGCGGAATTTCATAAGCTTGACTCTCCAAGTTTATTGGGGGAAATTATTCTTTGGCAAGAAATGGTGAAAGAAAAAAAAAACCCACTTGAAGCTTTGCAACGCTAAGCTCCTACCAACAATAAAGTCTCTCCTCACCATTTCTGCTACAATTCCCGTAACGACATGCACGCCTGAAAGGTCTTTCTCTTCTTTAAAGTTTTTGAAAACATATTTAAGAAATAAAACTGGTGAAGAGCGTTTAAATGGACTGGCTATGGCTTACATCCATGACCGAATTCCAATCAGTGAAGATGACGTCCTAAATAGCTGGAACAAAAGTCACGAAGACTACATATTGCTTTGTAAGTTGTAATCACCATATAACAGTAAAGGTTCATTTCTTACCCCGATCCCAAACGTACATTGTTAAAGAACTCACGTCTATAGTTTGCTTATGTTTCCTTTTCACTTTTATTTTATTTTTTACATTTATATTTTATGCATATTTTTCAAATATTGCAACAATTTATCTTTTCATACGTTTATCTCTGATAAACTTATGTCATTTGAATTTTTATTGCCCTGAATATCATAATTTGTTTATATTTCTCGTTTACGAAGCCATATTATAATGGTTTTGTTGTTCTTTTGTTTTAAATTCGCTTGAATTCAGTAGAATGCAGTGAAATGAATTTGCTGTGTATTGCTCTAACCAGGGGTGATTGTGCGTTCATAAAAATATACCTGAAAGTTTTAAAGAGAAAATGTTTGTGTGGGGGGGGGGATATTTATTTTTTAAACCAAGGCCCCTATTACTTAAGCACACCTAATTTTATAACTATACACATATGGTAATTAATTTCCTTTCATAAACAAACACATTTAAATTAGAGTTTCAATTTTTAACTGTTTGACATTTTGATTTTCATAAAAGACACAGAATCTCACTCAAGAATTTTAAAGTTATGGTTTTTTAATACAAATAAAAATATATTTCATTTATTAATCACCTAACAAAAGGAAATAAGCATCAAAAATGAGATAAAAATTTTTAAATGAAAGTATCAAAATAAAAAAAGGTGCAAATAAAATAATTTATTAAAGTAAAAAAAATAGAATGGAATCTGAACATTTCTATTTGATGAATATTATTAATAATTATCGGAAAAATCATCAAAACTTTGAAAAAGGGAAAAAAATCCAAAGGTGGGAAGATAAAAGCATAATTAAAAATGTTTTATTTCCGGTATTTTCGAACATGAAAATACCAGAATCGATCTTGAAAATACCGGAAATCCGGTAAAATACCGGAAAACAATCACCCCTGTCTAACATAGTTTTAAAGCATAAATGTTGTTTGCGTGCAACTAAACAGGAGTTCAATATTTTTATTCAGTCGTTTGTATTTATTACTTTTTGTCTCTTATGATGCAAATAATCAACTGTAACATGATTTCCATATTATCCTTTAAAATGATTTTGTTTCTAAAATTATGCTAACATGCAAAAAAAAAAAAAAAAAAAAAAAACGCTGCCTAGTAATGCAGAAAAATCTGATTCTGATGTATACGACAGTTACAAGCCTTGAATATTGAAATGAATTTGCACGTTCACATAGCTATATGTAAATATTACTTTTGAATATGAAAACTAACCCCTAAAGTGCAGCGAAGAGAGTGGTAAGAGTCGCATTTGTACTCATGTTTTTAAGTTATATATCTGATCGTGATATATTGATATGTATGTATACACATAAGGATGGCTATGATGAAAAAAATAGCCCCTCCCGGGAGGAAATCCTGGCTTCGCTAGAGAAGTACCAGATGCTGCTAGTGCTCCATATAATGGCTTATTAATGATGAAGTCTTTGATCAAATATTCCTCTATTGGTGCAACTATCTCAAAAACAGCTGCAAATAAATTTTCCAACCATTTACGGTATTTAACAGAGGAACTTGTTTCGTTGGCTTTTCTGATAGTGGTGTTAGCGCATGTACCAAGATACAAACGAAAAAACCAGCTAATGACACCAACTCTAAACAGAGGAAGATTGATCTTAAAACATTTGAAAATCAAAATTTAGAAGATTTTGTAACCGCAAAGTCTATATCATTGTTCCAATCATTAAACTTGCCAGTAGGTTATCTTTCTGTTAATCCATCCTTGTGGGAGGTAAGAGAGGATTATAAAGAAGCCAAAGAAACAGTTAAAGCATTAAATGTAATAAATGATCAAGCTGAACGTCGAGTGGCTCTAATTCAGGAGTTCAGCGAACTGATAACTCATGATGAAACGCAGCTAGTTTCTATTGCAAGTACCTAATCGAGGATCACCGCAGAATATACCCTGACAGCAGGAAAGCGACCCTCTCTGAAACTCTGTAAAAACAATAACTTTTTCCTAGAATAGTGATAGGTGTGCTTAATAACCCAGAACCAGCCTTCTTTCATGTGTAAATTGATGTATATATGCTGTGGAATGAAATGTGTAATTCACACTTTTTGTCAAAATTTTCTTAATATATATAACTTCAAGTCCTGTGAGCTACCTCTAAATATCAAAATTTTTCACTCAAACTTCATATTTAGTGTTTTTGCATCAAAAGGAACAAATTAAGGGGGCAAGACCTATAAAAATTAAAACTTTTTCTTTATTTCAGATTTGCACCACCCATGGTGCATGCAAAGAAAAACACAATAAAGCATTCTAATTTAGAACGCATAATGAAATAAAGTACTTAGTGGGAGGTGTGGATTAATAATAAAAGTCTAAAATCTTACTTACCAATACATTCAGTTCCATTGGGCTCTTTGCCTTCCCCACAAAAGCAGAGAGGACCTTTGAGACTAGGTTTACAACCATATGTACAATTGATTGTAGAGCACACATTTTTCTCACCTATATGACAAAAAATACTGTTAAAACATGCAAGCAAACATTCCTAATTGAAGCAAAGATGTGAATGCAGAAATAAATTAATTTTGGAAGACATCAGCAAAACCTTTGAATGAACACTATGTGTTTTACAAGTAAAAAACTTGTCTAAAAACTAGTCTAAACAAACTTGTCTACATGTGGTTTTAAAAATTAAGCATATGTGACAATAATGAAACTAGTTTTAGTTACAGCTTGTACTAATATTAAATTGATGTGAAACAAATTATGATAGAAATCAGGAACTTAGTCGAATGATTCAAAAAAGCATACAACTAAAACCATAAAATGTTCACCAAAATAGGGGCTACATCAGAAATGTTGCTACATTTGAATTTTAGCTGTATACAATGTTTAAATTTAGCTCCCACAAGTTGAAATAGCAACAAACTATGTCTACAGTAGCAGATTTGCTGTGGTTGTCTACTGACAAGCGTTCTTACTAAAGGTGGATCCAAAGATGAGAGTTGTAAAGGTTACAACTCTTTTAGGCCATTAGTTGGCCGAAGCTTAACCAAGCTTTGCGCCATGTCTAATTCAAACATTATAGAAAACCTGTTTTTTACTTTACAGCTACCTTCTTTATCATTATTAGAGCCCTTTAAACATAAAATAACACTCTTTAATCATCAATGCACTCAAATTACCCACTATGTCGGACAAAACAAGAGAAAATAAGACACATTAGAGTTACAACTGTCATATTATTCTTGCACATATAATAAAACACCTACAGTAGGGGAATGTGGAGCAAAGTTGAAATGGTAAAATATTTTCCCAGTTTGCAGTGCCACCGATCTAGCAGTATTTTAACTAAACTCCTACACATACATTTAATTCCTGTCAAAAAATAAGTAGCTCCAAAGATCAACAAAAAAAATTATACAAGCCGTATTAAAAATTTTGATACCTTTATTGTAATATTCGTGGTTTTTCAAAACTTTCTTGTTATTATAAAATGATAAAATTTTTGTAATTATCATTCAAACAATTAATTGAGATCTACTGATGTCCAGTGCAGTCCTTATTTAGTTTATATTAGGCATTTTTTGATTATTAATGTTCAATGTGGTTTGTCAAGTGCATGTGGGGCAAAGTGAAATCGATCATTTCGTTTACTTATACATTCATTTATTAAATCATGTACATATTTCGTCTATTATTAATTTATTTACATTATTTTACTTAATTATTTACTTATTTACTCATTTGACTTATTTTCTTATTTATTCTCTATTTTATTCACTCATTTATTTATTTTTTCACATATTAATTTTATTCATTTATTCACTTATTTGTTTATTTTTCATTAACAATCATTTTTTTTTCTTTTATTTATGCATTCATTTGATGAAAACTACTGTTAATCGTCCAATAAAAAATTTTTCATATCAAAAATATTTTGTTTTTCACTTTGCCCCATGATTTATTGAGGTGAAAATTTTCCAAATTGTTTTGAAAGTACAAAATAAATGTCAAAGATGAAAAATAATATTTCAACGAAAGTTGTATTCTAAAATACATTATTCCTGCTTTATGTGCAATAACTTTTAGAACAAATTTCGCATTTGTTCCTTTTGAGGCAGGTTAGTAAACTTAACTATTTCACTTTGCCCTACACTCCCCTACTTACACTAAACTACTAACCTATGAAAAAAGATTGAGCCTGAAAATTGTATGGTAAACTATAGCTCTGCTATAAACCCTAAGAACACTTGCCTTCTTTAAAGTGAGCTCATAAGAAAAATTATCATGAGCTCACTTTAATACGATAGAGTGAAGTCACAAAAGTCAGAGCATAAAGCAGCGAGGGACAAAAGTATGTAGAACAAATAATGTGAACATAGTGAAAAAGCTTGCAACTAGATTTTCGTTAATGTAACATCGGGTATGAAATTAGCTTTCGGATTGTCTGCCTCCCAATTTATCTTTCTAATCTCTGGCCCTGTGGCAGAAAATTGCCGACACGGCGACATAGTCGCAGAAAGATTTTTGTGATTGGGAGGGAAAAAAGGCTAAGAAAAAAAAATAATATAAAACAGCCACCAGAAAAAAAACCTATGAATCTATAGTATTAATGTTAACATTTTTATAAATATAAACACCATGTGTTACTGTAAGAGGGTTGCATTATATATTTATTATTGAAGAATATTATAGTGTTGCAGAAAGAAATTGGCTCCAGAAAATATCTCGCAGAAAGTTGAAAAAAATTCTGCCACAATCTCTGCTGTCACATCTGAATGAACTCTGGGTATTCAGGTTGTTTGTTTTTGATCATGATTGCTACTTAATGGAAGATTCTCATAATTGTTTCCCATAACTGAATACAGCATATACAAAAGAAACATTTGATTGAATACTGAAGGTGTTAAGTGCAAAAATGACAAAAAACTTAACATAGAAAAGATTAAGTTCATTCATAATAGACGAAAAGAATTACTTTGGTTCACTAGTAAAAAGGTTTATACTTACGACAAAAAGGGCCCTCATCATCAAAATTAGGACAGTCCTGATTTCCATCACATAATTTAGAAATTCTTTTGCAAGTTATTCCATCTGAACACCGGAAGTAATTCTTGGGACAAACAAAGTCCTTATGGCCTGCCATAAAAAAATAATCATGTTTGAGGCTATATTTTCACAATTATAGACAAATATAATCAAAACAATTAAATGAACAAAGAATTTTAAGCCATTATGTTACACAAAAAACATTTCATAACTTTTAAAACACAAACATCACCAGAAAGATTGTAAGACACTTCCTAATTAATTTTTCATTGATAAATGTTATAGTTAAAGTTTTCATTTTAAAAATTGTTGAAGAACTTGGCATATTTTTAAGAAGTTACAACATTAAACTTTAAATAAGAAACAATGCAATACTAATTTGATGCTGATTGTAATAATATCACTTAAGAGTACAGAAAAATTAATGCAATCACACAAAAAACATGTGGAGATGTTAGTATTTGAAAAAGAATGGTTCTAAAACCATGTAACAGTAGTCTTGATAACTTGAAGAATTATAACTCGAATATTCCTTTATCTCAAAGTCTTCATTGGGTCCCCAGACTCTTGCGAAGGCTGTGAGAACTTTCTACAACTCGAAGCTTTTAGCCAGTCGCTTATGACTTAGAGTTATCGAGACTGGACTAGATAAAACTAACAATTAACCTGCTATGATATTAACAATTTCATTCTTATATAAGTCTCTCAATATGATTGCAAAATGAATGGAACTTTGAACATAATACAATATTCAAAGCAGAGCTTTGTTGAAACTAACATTTTTTACAACCTTTGAAATATGATCTAGGTGTCATATTCATGCCTGAAATGAGATTTTCAGACATCAAAATGAAGGACTAAGTGCCATTTTTTTTTATTGAAAGTAAGTACAAGATTAAAACAACACCAATTAAGAAAACAAAAAAGCACACATGCATTTTTAAAGTATCAATAGGAAGAATTAATTCTTTTTGTTTATTCACATCAATTGGGGTTTAATTCTGAGGCGTCAGAAGAAAAGGTTTCATGCAATCCAATTTGGTACCTAAGATAAATAATCTATGCGTGAAAATAAAATTTATGGTCACAAAATGTGTCAAGCACCCGACTCTTTCCAACACAGCCTTTTTCTCATTGATATAGGATATAATAAATTCTACTAGTCAATAAAAGTATCAGACAATATCGTTTCAGGGACTCACATCTAAAATCCTCATCAGACGAATCGTTGAGTTTGGGCGTTGAGCAGTCTATTTCACCATCGCAAACCCAACCCAATGGTATGCATTGACTCGTCTTGGCACATTGGAACTGTCCAAATTGGCAAACTTGACCTATTTAAAAGTACAAAATGAATAACTCTAATAAGATACGCTTACTTTTGAAAACAAAATTCAAATACAACCAGACACTGATTTACACATAAGGATATACCACACTGAAATTTCAAGCACTTTTTATTATCATTGTTGGAACGAAATGTGACAAAATATCTCTGTATTCAGGTTTCAAAAGTATACAATAAAATACTTAGCAATCTACTGAATGAGGCTTCAGATGTCATTCTTATATGAGGGGAAGGGGGGACCTTACCATTTGTTAAATAAGATTCAAGAAAAAAAAATTACATGCATTTACCATCTTTTCTGAATAAATAACCAGATTTTTTTTTCTATGTATCCAAATTTCAGAAGAATAAATTTAATTTAATTATGCTCCTGATCCATAAATAAATAAGGAATCATGCAACATTTTTATTTACCATTACATTACTATGATTATAGAGTTGCTTCATTTATTTAGGTTCAATTTCAAAGCAGAGAAATACAAATACAAATGCGACGACCAGCAACAGGCTCTGGGCCCAACAGGGCTGGTCCTAGTCAAATTATAGACCCCAATGAAGATCAATGGCTCTCTTACAACTATCTACTCCCTTGCTACTTACTGCCTCTTCCGGTAACTATTCCAAGTTCCCACTACTCTGCTAAAATAGTAATTTTTCCGAATTTCCTAGTTAGCCTGAGATTTAAACAGCTCATAACAATGACCCCTTGTCCTGCTTTCTGTGCAAAAATTTAACCCTATAACATCTTTCATTTTGATAAATTTAAACAACTGAATCATGTCCCCACTTATTCTCCTTTGCTCGAGACTGCATTCTTCGTCTGGAATCATAGTCTAAATTAGAAAATAAATTCACTAACCTTGTAGCCCTCCTTTGTACCCTTTAAAGTTTAATTATTACCCCTTTATGTTTAATTATTAGTATATTTAAAAATTATCCCCGTTAAAATTTGAGTACAAAGCTTTGAAATGATTTCATACAAATACATAAGTGTTGATCAGCAGCAGGCTGTGAGCTCAGCTAGGCTGTATCTAGTTAAACCATCACACCCAGATAATACAAACAAACATGTGAATGCCATTTGCAGAAAATGTTTGAAGTCTGCAGACAATATTGATCTTTTTATACAATATTCTGAGTATCACATTTTCTAGTCAGTAACAAATGTTGGTTGTTACTTTTAAAAAGCTGTCAAAAAACTGAAAAAGGAGTAAATATAACTGAACAAACATGCTAGTTGCATAGTTGTACTGTACTAACAGATGATTTTACAGTTTTACTGTTGGCAGCTGGCAGTAAAATAAGACTCAGGAACTATTTTAATTGCTTACAACACTGTTGAAGTGTCCATTTTTAGCCTACTTTCCCGTTAAAAATAAAAGAAAGACGAAAAAAGTATTAAAATTGGCTTAATGCATCTAAAAAATATCGCCAAGTCCAAAAAATATCGCCAAGTTAAAAAAATAAAAAGGTAAAATGAATATCGAAAAATTAAAAATTTGAAAGTAGGGTATTGAGATGGGGAATTTGTGTGTCGGTCGGTCTGTCGGTCGGTCGGTCTGTCTGTCTGTCCCCCCCTAATAACTTTTGAATGAATATTCCGATTTGGACAAACTTTTTTTTGTTGGAAAGATCTCGGCAAGTACAGCTCATTCCCATATTTGATTTTTCGATTTGAACAATTTTTGATTCAACTTTGAGCCGTTCAAACAACCTGTCCCGCGATGCTAACTTTTTAGTTAACAGTCCGATTTGAACAAACTTTTTTTTGTTCGAAAGATCTTTTCAAGGATACTTCATTCCTGTATCTACATTTTCGATTTGAACAATTTTTCGTTCAACATTGAACCGTTCAAGCAACCTTTCCCCCCTAATAACTTTTGAATGAACATTCCGATTTGAACAAACTTTTTTTTGTTGGATAGATCTCGGCGATTACAACTCATTCCCATACTTGATTTTTCGATTTGAACAATTTTGGTTCAACATTGAACCGTTCAAGCAACCTTTCCCCCCCTAATAACTTTTGAATGAACATTCCGATTTGAACAAACTTTTTTTTTGTTGGAAAGATTTCGGCGAGTACAACTCATTCCCATATTTGATTTTTCGATTTGAACAATTTTTGGTTCAACTTTGAACCGTTCAAACAACCTGTCCCGCGATGCTAACTTTTGAGTGAACAGTCCGATTTCAACAAACTTTTTTTTGTTCAAAGGATCTCAGCAAGGATACTTCATTACAGTATTTAAATTTTCAATTTGAACATTTTTTCGTTCAACATTGAACCGTTCAAGCAACCTTTCCCCACCTAATAACTTCTGAGTGAACCATCCGAATGGAATAAACTTTTTTTTGTTTGAAAGATCTCGGAGAGGTTCATTTCCTTATTTCGCTTTTTGGTTTGAACCATTTTTCGTTCAATATTGAACCGTTCAGAAAAAAATTTAACATTAGCGTCTGCGGGGAATTCAAGTTGAATGTTGATCCTGAACTTAAAGTCGGATTTCCTTCAAACTAACTTTGTAAAAAAATGGTTTTGATAAATAATGTTTGTAAAGTACTTTTCTGAATAATCTTCTGTGAGGACTCTGATTCCGACTCCGACTCCACAAACATGGCGGAAATGCAGGCTCAGAAAAAAATGACTGACTGTGCAGACGATTTTTTGTTTATTTATTCATTTGTGTTATTTTATTTATTACTATTATTTTTTTTTTGGCAGACGATTTTTTTTTTGTAACAAAAGTGTTTCATTCACGAGGGCATTTTATTCTTTATTTATATTTAACAACTGGCAACGGTTTAAAAGTGAAAATCGAGACATTTTATCGACGGACGAGTTTTTTTTCCTTTCTTTGATAAAATGTGTTTTGATGTACTTTGTACTTTTAATTTTTTTTTTTTTTTTTGAAAACAATTGAGGAATTTTTCTACGGAAGAACTGTAACAGTTACATTCTTTAAAAGGTGCGACAAAACTTCAATTATTCATTTATTTACTTTTTATGTCTCTATTTCATCTGATGAGAGGGGTATATTTTGCTTTTAGAAATCAGCTTTAAGTGCTAAAAAGGTATGTTTGACATAATGTTTAGTCTCAGATGATCAAGAGAATAATGATCAGATGCTAGAATGCCGATGTCGATGTACGGGAAAGTAGGCTCGTTTAGTTCTTGACAGAACTTCTTGTTTTTCTACTTCCAAGGTTAGCTTCGGATTTGAAAAGCTTAAAGAAATGATCCTTTATTTTGCATGTGTGCAGGAGTTTAATCTATAAGCGGCATCCACTTCCATGAATTTAAATAACTCGATCATGTTTCCGGTACCTACTTTTTGCTCATACTATGCGTTTTTAGCCTGAAATTTTAATGTGCAAGTTATTTACAAAATTAATAGTCCTTCAAACTTTTTTCAATAAGTAAGCATCTGTCTCAAGATAAGGAGGCAAAAAACAGTTTAGTACCCTCCAAATGAAGCCTTATTAAACTTTTGGGTAAAAGTAGAAAAATTTCATTAGAGTAAAATGAAATAGACTAATAGATAAAATCCAAAATTCGGAATAAATTTAACAATTATGAAGATCTATTGGTAACCTTGCTAAGAATGCCTAAGCCTTGTTCTTTTCATAGATTTTTTTTTTTTTTTTAATTTGAAATAAATAGATAATTTAATTAACAAGGTTTCATCTTTAATTTTTTTTTAACCTTTTGGATCTGGGCTTGTTCATATAGAAATTTTTCTTTCAACCCAGGTAGTATGACAGTTTAACCACAGATTCCTTTTTCATTGAAAAGAGAAGGTATAAACTGTCGCACCAGACGTATGAAACCTTGAAAAAATCCCTGGTCCCAAAGGGTTCTAGTGAAAATTTCAACCCCGTCCTATAAACTAGACGAGACTTATGGTACAACATGTGTGCCGCCCGGTTCCTAAAGGTTAACCTTCTACAGAGGAGGTTTGAAAAGAGAATAAGCAATGTTTCAAGATCATTGAGCAAACAGCTTGACAACCATTGGGCTATGCAACAGGGTGGATCAAAAAAAATTGTAGTTAGCTATATTCTTAATTGTTGAAAATTACTGAAAAAATTCTGAGATGACATTTTCAGTTAGCGCATGAGGCTGTAAATTTGAAAAAAAAAATAGGTTAAAAATCTAATATTTCAAAAAAAAGATAAATTTAATTTTTTTGTAATTTTCCACTAAAGATCATTTGTACTAAAGATCTTTTGCAACAGCCATAAAATATTTTTTTAGGTTCAAGCTACGCCATATACTAATAATTTATGGCTGTTGTGTTATAAAAATTATAAAAGAATTGATTTTATTATTTTTTTAAATTTTCAATATTTTTAACACATTTTTTTTTAACTTCCAGCCTTATGAGCGAGCTGAAGATGTCAGCTTAAAATTTTTTCTTTATTTTTCCCCAATGGAGGATACCAAACTGCAATTTTTGAGAGGTAACGCAATTCTGAAATAAAAAATATATTTTTGTTTTCGACCAACCCTACTATGCAACCTGATTTTAGACATCTTTTCACATTATCTAGTCGTTAATGTTTGAATATATTAATTGTATCATAAAAATCCAGTGATCTAAAATTTGAAAAAGAAATTATGATGCCATATTTTTTGTTTCCCCTTCTTCCTTAGCAGGCGCGGATCCAGAGGGGGGGTCATGGGGGTCATGACCCCCCCTTACCCGACAAAATATCGCAAAAAATTGCATTTTTGATACTTATATTACGGAAAAATTGTCAAAACCCCCCATTTTTGCCCAAAAATTGCACTTTGACCCCCCCCTTTCGAATATGACCCCCTCCTTAGCCAGAAGCTGGATCCGCCCTTGTTCCTTAGCAAACTCACATTTCGACAAATTCTTCTTCCCACCCCCACAGCTAAAGTGCACCATTTGTAGAGGCCTTCTTCTGAAAATTTTTCCAATTTCACTAAAAATTGACAAAAGTTAAAATTGATTAGGGAAGAAAAAAAAAAGACTCCTAAATATTTCTTTTCAAGCATAAATTTGTAAAGTTTATCAACTTTCATACATAAGTGTGTTGCAATACATGCAATACACCACCAGCTCGTTTATTTCATCCATGGACAGCAGTTTTGTGCTTTTTTTTTTTTTAAGCACAGATGAAAGGCATTACAAAATAAAAAAAAAAAAATTTAAATGCAAATTAACACTTCCAACCTACATATTAAGAAGAGTATTTCCCTTCTTGCTTATGCATCTTATAAATAAACATCAATGCTTGCATTTTTTTTCCTCTCTAAATTTATTCATTCAAAGAACATTTCAGCTAAAACACCCTCAGTCTTGGTTACTACATCAATCATAGAGGAAAGGCAAATAAACAGTTAATATCCAAATGAAAAAAAAAATGATTCTGATAAGAAAGCTTCTTTCATGTTTTAAGAGCTTTCTCTGTGAATTCCAATGACCTCTTAAGCACCAATTAAGGATTCTCAAGGATACCAGAAAAGCAATTGAAGATCAAAACTGAAAGTGATAAAAAAAAAGAAGAGAAGGGAAGGAAAAAAAATGGATAAAGAAAAAAGTTCTCTATGAAATACTAAACTAGTTTTGATTTTAATGTATGTTGTGACTATAAACTATGGTTGGGTGCTAGACAGGCCGGTCATTTAGGGGGGCAGGGGGGGGTCAATTGCCCCTCCCCCCCCCCTCCCCTGGCTTTGAGAAATCAATGTATTTACATATAAGTGGGCTTGGTTTTTGATGTTTTCCAGTGAAATTGCATTGTGTTTAGACCCTTTGCCCCCCCTTCCCCTGGAAAAACTTGAAATGACGTCCCTGGTGTTAAGACTGCTTAATTAAAAAAAAAAGAAGAGAAAAAGAAACAGACAAACTTTTTAGCAAACTTGCAACTTATAGTTTTAAATGAAAGTTTTGAATGTTGATTGCTAAATAACTTACAGAGTTAAAAAATCTGTAATTTACCTTTAAAGCTTTGGTGGTTATTTCACATTTGTTGAATTGCAGACTTTCCATTAATTTGTAAAATTTATGAAAATATAAGGGAAAAAATTACTTGGGAGTTAAAAAAAAAATTTAGTTTAAACCGAACAACCCTACCATCTACCATGCCTGTAATGTCAGTACCTTTACTGTCAAATAAATTTCGTATTAAATTATTGCAATTCTATTGTTTTTAATTATTATACTGTTCACAAATCGATACTTCTCTAAAGTGTTCAAAAAACAGACAAACCTCTACTATTGCCGCCTTGTGAGGGGAGGGGAAATACTTTAAATTATAAAAATCCCACTTAAAATTAATGTCAACGGGGGAAACACCAACATTACTTCTTACCAGTACCATATTTAAGGGGTGGGTTTTTAGAGTTCAAACCCCATCTGAAATTTTTCAAAACTACTCCAAAAATACTTTTCATGCACTTCTTTTTTGCTGAAAAAAATATTGCTGTTTTATTTAAATTTTCTCATTAAATTAGAAATTGCATTTAAAAAATAAAAGTATCATTATTGAATAAATGTACAAAATCTGTCTTTTTTCTGTAATATTTATTTTTATTGTAGTTATCTAGTTATCGTAAACATCACTCCTTGCAGAATATACACCTTTTTCCTTCTAACTTCGAATACCACTGACAAAAACACCGCAATTCTTTAAAATTAGAAGTACTAAACAGTATATTTAAAACATTTTATAAGTCATAAAATAGAAATTTCAGAAGTATTACTTCAAATGCGCGTATATGAGTAAACGTTTCTATCCTTTTGAGTGATTAAAAGACATTCAGATTTTTTTCCTGGATTGAAAATATGTCTCATTTTTTATATATATATTTCTTATGCTAACACCCTTTTAGCATATATAATATATGTAGCATATATTGCAACAAAAACCAATAGAATATAGAATATGTAGTAAAATTTTATTGATTTATAGTTAGATTTAATGAGAAATGTGCATGGTAAAACCGGGGCCTCCGAGAAGAGACTAGACGGGCCCGGTACTACTAGAGGGCGCTTTAGCGTTCCGTGTCGTTAAGCGATGGACAAGACAACGAGATGTTAACATCGGTGTTACTCTTAATGCTGCATAAGAAAATTTTTAAATGCGAAATCGGTGAAAAAAGTTAATTTTGTTACTTTTTTAAATGTTACATTAAGTTGAATTAGCTTTGGTTAAGTTTTTTTTTCTTTTCGACTTTGATCTCCATCGAATTGACAATCCACAATTTTGGTATTTTAACATTAACATAATCATAATACTTTTTATGTTTGATAAATGCAATGATTTATCCAAAACAGAGTGATTCCTTCTCCATTCATTTTTTGTTGGTTTCAAAAACTTAATTAAAATATAGATATTCGAATTTTCAATTAACAATTTAACTGTGGACAAAGTAAAATAGCTCAAATAACTTACATTTTTAAATAAATTATTGGAAATTTTTTTTGCAAATCACAGTTCATATCGAAAGAACAATGTATTTTTAAATAAAACTTGCAATAAAATATTTTTTGTTTTTGGCACTGATTTTATACATTCACCAAAAGATTTATAAAAAGGTGGATAATTTTCTCTTTTTTTTTTTTTTTGCATGGGGCAAAGTAAAAATTAAATATTTTTCTGATGACTCCTTTTTTTATTATTTCACTGAATAAATAAATAATGACAAAATAAAAACATAAATCAGTTACATTAAAAAATAATCAATTACCTGTGTCACGCATGATAAACTAATTTTTTCTGTGAAAAGGCGGTTATTAATAGTAAATTTTTGTTATACTGTCAGCCCCTCTTAATCAGGTAATGAATAAAGGAATAACCCTCTAAGACGAGTAAAATATTCCAGAGCTGATTATTTCCCTGTAGACGCAATGTTAAAAATCCCCGCTTAATCAATTAATATCCCTGGATAACCAAATAATATTAATCGGCTTTCGCAAATGTTTTTTCTAAGAAACGTTTTGGAAAAACTTAAAATGAATCTGAGCAAAACTATTAAATAATATTTTCTGCAAACAGCGGACGAGAAAAACAACATTCATATCCCATTAAAACATTCCTAGCTTAATCTTTGTAGTACAGAAGAATGTAATGTTTGCCTCTGTACAAAGTATGATTTATTTATAAAGTTTATTCCTACATTTTTCAATATATTTTTAAACAACTATACAATTGCCAAAAATGATTTTTTTGTTTCTTCTAAAGGCAAAAAAAGAAAGTGTACTGCTCTGTTACCTAGTACATCTGAAGCATAAATATATAGTTTTACCTTTACAATTATTTGATTTTTCTGTACATAAAAAAATGATAATAATAATACATGTAAAATTATTACACATTTGATATGGATAAGCTTACTTTACAATGTAATATGAAATTGTCAGCTCATTTTAAGGTTTTTTACTTCTTTTTTCTTATATTATAAATAATATATCTGAAGCTATTTTATATTTGCCTAAAATTATGACAATTTTGCCACAGCTAGTAATGAAGAGTAATGAAAAGAGTTTGATAGATTTATATAGTGTATAAGAATGAAAATTTTACCATCGTGCAAATTTTGATCTGTTTATGAAGTTGACATCCAAATTTCTTATTATATTTTTAAATACAAATGACAAGTTCTTGCATCTATAAACTGTTAAAAAAAGTAACTGCACTATCTAGTATATCTGAAATTTTAAGTTCTAATTTTTAATATTTTGTTATGAACTTGTAAATTTTCAATGAACGTGTTAATAAACCTGATTTTAATATGGCTTGTTTATTGACTGAAATCACATAATGTCTAGAAGTATTTTTCGATAACATGTTTTATGTTTTACTACTTGTGATATATGACATCTCAATTTCTGCTTCACTTAGATTAATCAAAAGAAAAAAAAATAAGCTTTCAAATATTAGCTTAATCATAGTTTATATGTAAAAGTAATGCATGATTTTTTTTCTTTTAAGTTTAAAAGTTCTTTTGTTGTGAACAAGAAAGATAATTTCTTGGTTATTTGTTTATTAAAATTATATTGTATACTTATGTAAGTTGGAAGGTAAAGGATTTTTTTATCCAAAAGAATTAATATCGTCAGAAAATCAGGTTCTCAATCAATATATTCAACTTTGATGGAAAATAATTTTACAGAATTTCCTTTCTAAATAACATTTTCCTTCTGACGCGAAAACTCTGCACATCACGAGAGGACGATGTTTCGTTTCTCCCATCGCTTAGCATGAGTCATCATTCTTCAGTACCGGGCCCGAAGAAGCAGCGGAGCTGCTTTCCCTTCACTCTCGCGGAGGCCCCGGTAAAACCCTCCCCGAAAAAGTCTGGTTACGGCGCTGCTTTTCATCCCAGTGTAAAGCCTACTCTGGGTGTTGCTTTAAGTTGCTATTTTCCATCCACAACTCCAAACCTAAACCTTACTCCTAAGAACTTATATTTTTATGTTTGGTGTATGAAATTCTACAAAAATATACCTTTTTTTTTTCTAACTTATGATAAGAGTAAAATTTACCCAAAGCAAAGTATCAACACTTCCTGAATAAAATAAAATTACTACATCACCATTGAAAGTAAAATTTGTTTCGCTGAAAGTTGAAACCATAAATTTTGTGGAAAATGTGTTTTTGCTGCATAATCATTTTCACTTTTTGAAAGCTCCACATGAAGAATCACAAGGCATTATTTATTTCAAAACATTTCACGTTTCAAAAGGAATTAAATAAATTATTCAGGAAGTCAAATCAGTTTTTGCATTAATTTAAACAGAACATCAAAAACTACATTCAAATCCTTTACGCTGAAAAAAGTACGCATCTACAAGGGGCAAATTATTCAATACAAAAAATATATAACACAAATCAAAAGAGATATGACATGTGATAGAAAGTTAATAAACAAATTCAAATCACCTTCAGTGTTTAAAGTAGCATCACTAACTTGAACCCAAATTAGTATAGCACAAATGCAGTTTAACAAACACTTGAAACATGACTTCGGAAAGCACGACATTCCCAAATGTATGCTTAGCAATGACAATGAACTTGCTCCATAGAGGGCATTTAGAATGATTTAATGAGAGGGGGGAATCGTAAATAGAGATTCTGAGAAAATGTATTACAGTTAGCAACCGCTTGGGCTTTATCACAAGCGGCAAATTGCATAAACACAGCGGTCACATATAAACAACTGAAAAATCGAAGTATTAGCTAATCCTCAATTTGATATGTAGCGCCATCTAATGTCAGTATAGTTTAACATTTCCATTTTTTAGAAAATAAATACTCACAACATTTAATATATCTGTAAAGTATTTTCGGTAATTTTTTCATACAAACAGCAGCAAATTACAAAGTAAAAAAAAACTTGAAATTCATGAATTCAGCTGGTTTTGATCCGAACATGATGTAACGTTTGATATGACTTTAAATTAGTTTTTAGTGTGCGTTTTACACTTTCGAAAAAGTAACAGTTGAGAAAAATAAGTCTTCCTTTAAAAAAATTGTTTGTCCTTTTCTTTTGGTCTTATATGGTAAACATAAATTATTTTTATTTGTCTTTTGCAGAAAGGATTTTTAGTGTTCAAGAGAGAGGACTAAGTCCCCGATATAGACAAAAAAGCTAAAGTCTGTATAGCGACTCTAGAGAGAACTAAGGCCCCTAAGCACATGTCGTTCTACGATATCATTAAAATTACCAATTTAAAACAGTCGATCTGTTACCGACAATATTCAACCATTATATATGCAATAATACCTAATATCCGACTAATGGTACTCCTTCGCTCCCTATGCTATTTCTAAAATATTGTGACGATATCGTTTTCAGTATACTGCGACATTGTTCCCCCCCCCCCCCTCCCAATTAGCTCGATTTCTTGCAATATATTTTTATGTTGTCAAATGACATCGTAACGGGTTTCTGGCAATTTCCTGTGCTTTACGTTCAATATCCTGCTATGTGGTTTAACGTCATCGCACGACATTGTAGCCAATATAAACGACGGCACTCCAAAAAAATTATAATTTTTTTTATCCTTCCAAACCGCACTTACCTCAACCGGCATAATAAACTTGGGAAATGCAAAACTTGGGCTAACAATGAACTCGAAAACCATTCTAAAAATAAAAAAAAACACCAGATAGAGATCAACCGTGACTTATGCACTTATAATTTGACCATTGATTAAGTGTGTCTTGGTGTTTATTTGTATTAATACAAGTTGCATAAATATGACGATACATCACGTTTCCTCCAGAAGTTGACAAAACGTTACTAGTATCGTTGACAGATCGAAAACAAAACTCACTTGTCACGGTTTTGCAAACAGTTGCAAAACAGTTTCTTGACACTATTTGTCAACAATTTTGAAACTTTGCATTAAGGGCGGAATTCGGGTAAAGCGCTGCATCTGCAAAAGTGCGTTGCACACGTAAATTTTCTGGTTTTCGGATCCTTGTGAAACGTTGTTTGCAAACGCACTTATGCAGATACAGCGTTTCACCTGAATTCCACCCTAAAGAATCATTTCATCAGCCTTTATTCATATCATTGCTCCAACATGACTTTCCAAAAATAATATTTACTGGTCTTTATAAAAATTTCCCTCATCAAATAACACTTGTTTTCAGCATAATAAATTTCTATATGATGTGCCCAAATTGGGCTGTAATAATCTTTTTTTACTTGTGATCGTGAAAATAAAAAATCACTCAAATTTGGGTCTAAATTTTGATTTTGCTCACCCCCGAATGAGTGTTGAGTCGTTTTTTCGACCTGTCAGCACGTTGCATATGTAAATACCAACATATAACCAGCCGAAAAATTCTTTTCAACCACACCCCGAGTTAATTAAGACGAGTTTTCTCGTGACGTCTGTATGTACGTATGTATGTCGTATAACTCAAAAACTACAGGCTGGTTATAAATTAACGTGAGGTGTTTGGAGCTTTCCAGCGCGCGAAGTACTGGGCGAAATATTGTCAAATTTCATGGGCGCAGATATTAGACCATGGGATTTTTATTTCTGAAATGAAAAAAATTAGTTTAAAATATCGCCACCAGGGGAAAATTTGGCGCTGTAACAGTGTATTACTCTGAATATCACAAATTTAATTTGAAAAAATGCTGTACAAAGCAATTTCGTAAAGAAAAAATTGTTGTTATTTGCAAATGAGGTTTAATATGATCGCCGTAGAATTTCATGTATGGATCCCAAGGTCGCCTGAGCTCAATCCATGTGATTTTTGGTTATGAAGAGCTGAAAAGTGTTGTGTATCAAAGATATGTTTCTGATACAGCAAGTTTAAAAGACATTGTAAACTTTAAAAAGTCAGAGAAATCAATTTGTTATGTTACGAGCTGCAGTGGAAGATGTTGTGCATCGTATCCAGTTCTTGCTACTTCACAATGGTGATCATATCGCG
This sequence comes from Uloborus plumipes, assembly GCA_038373865.1. NCBI lineage: Eukaryota > Metazoa > Arthropoda > Arachnida > Araneae > Uloboridae > Uloborus > Uloborus plumipes. Next base: position 41,336 of record JAXGGA010006247.1, read on the forward strand.
AATTAAATTTGAAAAAATGCAGTACAAAGCAACTTCGCGAAGAAAAAAATATTGTTATTTGCAAATGAGGTTTGTTAGGACATAAAATTTGGCTAATAACTTGAAGTCCCTAACTTGGACTCCGATAATGAATGTGTGAATAGTATGAAAAATGCATTCCAGAAAAATTTGTCAGAGTCCCGTAATTCTTTTATTATATCTAGATACAGTTTTTAGGAAGAAACGTTTTAGCATGTAGCATGCTACTCACAAAAATGGTACTATTTAAATACTTTTGAAAGTGCCTGTGATGTTTTCTCATAGACAACAAAGGTTATAGCAGTAGCAGGCGTTACTTTCAGCAAATTTGGAACTAATCCTTTGTAGTAACCTTTGACACCTTCATACCTGCAGAAAACATCCCATATAAACGATATTACGACAAAGAATACTTCATTCTTTTTATTAAAATATCATACACAATAAACATAAAGTTTACAAATACCTTTGTGCTATTGATGTAGAGAAAAATACAACGTTAAGGAATAGACAATAAGCATGTTTTTATATAAAAATATGACGTTTGAAATGCAACCAAAGTGCAATTTATTAAAATCAATCAGGATGAATTTGTTTTCTAAATGCATGTCAAAATGATGGTCCCGAATAATGCACGTTATGAAGGGCATACTAAATACAAAAAATTGCTATGTATGATGGAAATAAATTAACTCAACAATTAATGGTTAATTAATTAGATTATAGAATATTGCATTGTCACAAGGTGTGAGGTTACATACAAAATTTCAAAAGAATCTGATCACACTGAGTGGGTGAGCTGCCCGATTCCACCTAAGGGTCATTCCATAGTGACTAACGTAACATTCAGAGCTGATTTTGTAACTGTTTTTACTTGTAACTTAAAGGATAAAAAATATTTTTTAGTTATGCTGGTGAATTTACTATGTACATGGTATCTATGTTTCATTTCTGCTGAAAATTTAAAACAAAATTACTGACAGTAGATATTTTTTCAATCAAAATAGCAGCGCGACTAACGTAACATTTTTGTAACCCTGAAAATTAATGCTAATGTTGTGGGGCAAAACTTTCTCAATGTTAAGCAACTGTTAAAAATTGAATGATATATTTGAAAAAATGTGTAAAGTTGGCTTTTAAAAACATAAAACGCAATTATTAAATCTCATTGTTTTTTAGTCTTAAGTGTCACTTTTATTCAAGATGGAATGTGACTAACGTAACCATCGAATAACAAGCAGTAAACACACTACAAACTATTCCTTATGGCTAATCTCAGTGATAATTACAATACTTTTTCGATTTTTTTTTTACTTCTTATGTTGTATGATTTTTTTTATTTATTTATTTAGTTTTTTGATACTTTTTTTACTTCAGTATTTTTTTTTTCCTTCAGCTGAAGTTAACATTTCTATGGAATGACCCCTAAACAGACCTATGGCAAACCAAGTTAAAAAAAAACATAGTAAAAATAATACAAACTAAAAAATATGACAATTTTACGTGCAGTTGATGAGAGGCATGACAGTAAAGATCACAGTTCTTATGTGAGCATCAACATTTTCTGTGAATTTAGTTGTACATCATTTTCCTCCAAATTTTATTTCGTTATTGATTTATTTTCTGATCATCTTAAAAAGTTCATAATGAACGGCATAGGCGGCTTGCACAGGGGGCAAGGGGGGCGACTGCCCCCTCACTTCCAAAAGTAAAGGGGCTTTGCCCCCTCCCTTTTCTCGGAAAAAAGTAATGATTGAGTGAAAAATGATTTTTACTCAGTGGATTGATTAATTTCACCAAAATAAAAGTTGAAATTTTTTAAAAAATCGGACTTTTTTCATGTTATTTCATAAGAATTGATCAATATCAACTAGGCAGGCTGATTTTTGAGGCTATATTCTGCATTTTTTAGAAGTCAATTAGTCAGCAATGTTAAAACCTAGTATTATAACCAAACTGTAGCAAAAAAAAAAAAAAACTTTTAAAGGTGCTGCATCCTAACTCCCGCCCCCCTCCCCCTCTTTCCTTCGACCCCTCTCCTTTATTTCTCTTGACCCCACCACTTTTTTGGGGCACCAGCCGCCTATGATGAACAGTGTAATGTTATGCAATATTATTGCTTCTCCTTGGAATGGCACTTAGAAATGATAAACCTTAATAATTTTTCTTATTTATAATGCTGCGTTGTACACATACATATCAAAAGTGTACAGTCTAACTACAGAACGCGACAAATATAAATTGTGTAAAAGTCTATTTCTTCTGTAAAGTCTAAAAGTTTTGTCTATGTTTTATCCATTTTCATGCCCTTTTAAAGTTTGTTAAATAATTTTACATAAAGACCCTTGCTCTATCCACAATTGCTTATACACTTCAGATTCCTACTGGAGTGAGATAGCCCACCTTTAAAACTCAGCTTACGCTACTTACAAAGGGTGTTCAAAAACTCATGTACATATTTACACTTTATACACATGATTTTTGTAAGAAAATTATTTTCCAAAAAGTTAAAATCTCCAAATTTAACTGTATATCAAACCATATACAATACTATGATCATAAGATCTACTTTCACTTATAACTAGAATCCAGACTATACACAAATGCATTTGATCATTACGGTAGGTCATTTTGAAAATAGAAAATACCTTTGGGTGGGAAAAGTTGTGTATTGGTACCATCCTGTTTAAAAGAATTTGTTTTAAAATCAAACTATGTTTAGATCCCCCGCTGGACCGTTAAGCTTTGTACTGTAAATATATGGGAGAAAGTCCCACAGACTTTATGTAGCAAAAGTCAGACACAGACAATGATAAATAAGTGGAAAGATTTCACAGGAGGGTCTCTAAAATCCGGGGATTTCAAGAAACAAAAGAAGAGACAGCTTTCCTCTCAGATGTATTATGAAAAAACTTATGCCAAGCCACAAATACTACTTTTAAGAACAAGATAATTTTTGTGGATGACATGAGTGACTTGAATTAATATCAAATATTTGTTTTTCAATTTAAATACATTTCTCAAAATTAATTTTAATTTTTCTTAAGTTCAAAATTATTTTTATATTGAAAAATTAACATTAAAATGCTATTTTTCCACATTTGGCTTAACTTTGGCTTGGAGTCTAAATATACTTTGACCCCAATTTTTCCCACTACAGGTAATTTAAATTTTTCTAAACAGTTAAAATCAACCCACCGTAATACCCTAGTGCGCATATATAATTACATATTTTAAGACTTTTGAAGATGGTGCAAGTAAATGCATAAAAGCTGCATTTTTTAAAAATAAATGCATGTAAACTGGGTTTTTACAAGAATTTTTTTACTTAAAAAAGAGCCTTTAAAAGTTAAAAGGATATTTTAATCTTTAGAAATGATATTGCATAGAAAACTGTATTTGTTGCAGTTCTCAATACCCTTTTTTTGTGTAAATATTTGCTTTAGTGTGTGTTTAATACTTTAGTAGCAAAAGAAAAAGCAGACAAGCTCTTTTTTAGCAAAATTTGACAACTCTCTTGGTGTGAGTTTAAAATATTACTGTAGATTTTGAAGCACATTTATTAGTTTTTAGTGCATATGTTATGGTTAAAGTAAGAATGATGGGTTAACCTAGATTTAACCTGTTCATGGATTAACCAGGCTTTACAACCAGGCTAACACTTCGACCTTTAAATGGCTAAAACTGGGTCAAACTATTCCTAGGTGGTTAAAGCTAAGTTTATCCATCATCTTTTTAACCAGATAAACCTAGTTTTAACCGGTTAAAGTGGAGATTGGTCAAGCTTTATGGCTAACGCCCAAAAAGCTCCTAATACTTGAACTTTTAACCAGCTAAAACTGGGTCTATCCAATCCTAAGCACTTAAAGCTAGGTTTACCCATCATTCTTACTTTAACTATAAAACATATATGCATGCATATTTTCATGGTTTTTAGCGTATATAATCTGGGCTCTAGTTATATCTTTTTGCATTTTGCCATTACTCTTTAAATTTTTGAACTTGTTTTTGAACTTAGAAAGCAGCAGTGAATCTTCAATTCACTTACATTATTATTTATGAGAGTTTTTAAAAAAAATCAAGTTCTTACTACAAATCATGTTATGTACACATAAATAAGCATTTAACAATCAATATCAACAAATATACTGAACCAAAATATTACACTATAAACAGCTCTGTTTTAATTTTCTTGAACAAGTTTGTATCACAATGAACCTAATTATCTAATCTTCTCATCAGAGTATATTTGATTTATATTTTGACATAGACATTCGAACATCGCAAGATTTTAGTATAAATATATCTACCCGCTTACCTTTAGGGGAAAATCAAATTCTTGCTCATTAGTAAAACCTATACTTTCTGGAATGAATCAGGAAAGTTTTACCTAATTACTGAAAATTAAGTTTTAAAAGGATAGAAAATGAAATGTAATGAATATGTTAACAATTGAAAACGCAATTTTTACTTATTGTCAAAAAGGATTAATTCCTATGATCGCGATTTTTAAAGGTTTTGTTTTTGCTATTATGATTTCTGCTAAATTGTTGGCGTTTTGAATTAATTATGATAAAATTTTGCACTGCAGCTTTATTACATTAATTTTTTTTTTTTTTAGTGCATGTGACTGATTCTTAGAAAATTTGCAAATGCAACATTTCCCTCATTTTTTGAGCAGTTAGTCGGTTTTTATTTCACAATTAGACCACGTAAAAATATAGCAGAATTTTTGAATATTCACTTCTTTTAGTGTCTGGTCGAAAAGGTTGGCCTAAAATTGGTAAAATTGACATTTTTGAGTGATTTTTTCAGAATTGCTCAAGGAAAAATTTCGAAAATTCAGCCTTGTGTATTAAGTGTACCAACTTTTAAACCCCATTTTGCGCACTAAATTTCTCAACCTATGCACAAGAACATATGGTACTTAAAAATAAATTATTATTAGTGACTTGAAATATTTTTAAAATTTACAGTAAATAATAGATGGGGGGAAATGTGGAGCAAAATAAAATAGTGAAGATATATATGTATATATATTTTTTAAACAAACAAATAAGAAAAAAATTGTTTGAAAGTTGCAACAGATAAAAAGATAATATTTTTTAAAAGAGAATTTGCAGTGGAAAAATATTGGCAGTAAATTTGAACCTTTATGGGGCAAAGTGACAGAATATTTTTCAAACAAAATATTATAATAAAATTTATTCTTCAAAAAAAATTTGAAAAAATGCAGAGTAAATGCACAATGAAGTAAATGAATCAATTAATGAATAAATAAATTAAATTAACTATCCCACTTTGCTTTGTATGTGATTGTTAAATTGCACTGCAAATCAATGCATGTTTGATATTCAATAACTGAGAAATGCACTGAATATTAGCAGACCTTAAGTAAGATTTAAAATGGTACATAATAACAAGAAATTTCTCATTTTATTAAAATTTAAAAAACTATTTTTGATTATGCTGATCAGTACAACCATATCAGTATTAAATTTGGAAAAGAGCTTGTATTATCATGTAACTTACTCAACAACATGTTTAATAACGTAGTTAATTTTTTCTAGCTTTGTGTCGCACAATCAGAATAGTTTACCATTTCACTTAACCATACATTTCTTTACACAGAATAAATATACGAGGTGCATTCAAGTTCTAATGCCTCCGATTTTTTTTCTCCAGACTGGAAAGACATATACACATGTGCATCGTTTTAAAATGAGGGCACGTTCTTTGTCAAAATATCACAGAGATGGCAACACTATGCGACAGATGGAATTTTAACACCAGTTGCGAGAATTAGAACTGTTTTCGATACTTAAAATGGCGACGTTTTTCTTACTTGAACAGCGTGCAATCATTTGTTTTCTGAATTTTCGTGGTGTGACATCAATCGAAATTCATCAACAGTTGAAGGAGACATATGGTAATGGAATTATGGATGTGTCAAAAGTGCGTTTGTGGGTGTGACAGTTTAATGAAGGCAGAACATCATGTGAAAACAAACCGAAACAATTTCGGGCTCGCACAAGCCGATCTGACGACATGATCGAGAAAGTGGAGAGCATTGTTTTGGATGATCGCCGAATAACTGTAGCACCCACGAACGCACTTTCGACACATCCATAATTCCATCACCACATGTCTCCTTCAACTGTCTATGAATTTCAATTTGCGTCATACCAAGCAAATTCAGAAAACAAATTATTGCACGCTGTTCAAGAAAGGAAAACTTCGCCATTTTAAGTATCGAAAACAGTTCTCATTCTCGCGGCTGGTGTTAAAATTCCATCTGTCGCATAGTGTTGCCATCTTTGTGATATGTTGATAAAGAACGTGCGCTCATTTTAAAGCAATTCACATGTTTCTATGACTTTCCAGTCTGGAAAAAAAAAATTGGAGGCATTAGAACTTGAATGTACCTCGTAACATATGAGAATAATGCAAGTAAATCATTGAAAGTACATATATGAATATAAGTATTAACCAAAGCCTTATTGTTTTATGAAAACTAAGGACTGATAAGGAAATGTGAAAAATAATAAAATATGTCAGTTGGGTTGGAGCACACAAAAAGCCTTTTTCAGAAAGATAGTATTAAATTGATATATCAAAGTATTTAAAAAAAATTTCAATCTAATCTCTGAAAGCTTCGTTCGCCCTACAAAATATGTGCTAACACGATCAACTACAACTTAAGAGTGTTGTACAAGAAATTATAACCAACCTTATTGTATTCCATACTTTTTATTAAAAACAAAACTTGAAGAGAAAATCCTCAAATTTAAAAATATATATATTTTATTTTAAAGAAAAAAGTTTGAACTATATTTAGGGGAAACTTTTTGAAATTTAAAACATATTTGTGTGTTACCTACCCTTTAAAAAAATTAAATAAATAAATAAAAAACAGCATTCTGTAGTTTCAATTATACTGTGCATAAAGAGAGAATAGCTTACATTTACTACTAATCTGCTCTTAATATTGCAAGTGCTCAAACCATTGCAATGGTCAGTTAAATTATTGCAATACTCAAATTTGAAAAAAAATTTCAATAAGTACTATATATTGGAAACGAAGCTTTCAAAAACTTTTACACTGATGGCGACTTGACTGAAAGAAACCTGTATCATTTGAAAAGTTTCAAATATTCAAAATCACCAAAACTAGGCTTGCTTAGGTTCAGCCTTGAAATTAATTTGTTAATCTTAAAAATGATGCCTTTAGGCAACTTACTTAACATACAGAGGCTGAAAATCAAATTATAACAGAAATTACAAGAGTTTAGCCTTCGAAATGTTTTCTCAAATGCCCCTACATGATCATTTTTTCCTATTGAGATTTATGAAATGAAACCTCATAAAGTATTTCAAATTTCAATTTATAACATTTATGAATGCATTATGATATATTTTGAAATGTCTACGCTTATAGGGTATCATAGAGCATCTTCTTCAGAAAAGATGTCGGGTTCAGGTACACAGGTTAGTTTCTCATAAATGAGGAAGACGATACAAATGTTGGGAGTTACATGGAGGAAGTAAGCAGGCAAACCCTTGTAAAAACCTCGCAAGCCTTCATACCTATATAGATAAAAATATATGACCTTTCTTATGAGCAGGTATAAAAAGAACTACTTTCTATTATAAAATGAAATGAATTTTAAAGATAAATTCCGCACTACTTTGTAAAAATACATAAAGCGCAGTTTCGTAATAGGAAAAGGCGCTAGCTACCAAACCATTCATTCAGGTTATTCATTTATCTTTTTATATTAAAAAAAAAGTTGAAGAAATTATGTATGTGGCTGTCACATATCTAAGAGAATCAATAGCACTGTCGGCCCCGCTTAAATGAATACTGTCGGTTCCAAGAAATATTATTCCATTAAGCGGGGATCTTTAACATTGCGTCTATGGCATGGGTTCCGGGATGTTTCATTCGTATAAGCGGGGTATTCGTTTATCCGTTGCCCGATTAAGCGGGGACGACAGTATTTACAACATTGAATTTTTTTCAAAGTAGTTAGTTGAGAAATCCAAGCATTTTTTTCATAAATTCTGTACCTCAGAACCAGACTAACGTAAGTCCATTTTCGTCATTTTTCGGTAGAGGGGAAAACCGATTGTCGAATACATCGTTTTTCCCCTCTACTGAAAAATGACAAAAATGGACTTACGTTAGTCTGGTTCTGAGGTACAGAATTATGTGTTAAGGGATGTAAGATTTCCTATGACACTTGACATTCTATGTCATTGGAAAGAACTTTTAATGCTGCACAAAATGAAGTTCGTTCCAAATTTCTCAATTAATTTTAACAGGAGATACAATGGTTTTTAATATTGCAAAATCCCACGATTAACTCATTTCTAGCACTGAGCTGAAGAGCAAAATGTAGAGCACGAATTTAAAAATGACTTTTCAAACACACATTTTGCTATGCTCAAGAGTCCCAACAGTTATGAAATTTTATGTTACTCAAAGGAACGTTGCTCTGAAGTGTTTTTTTCTCCCTAAGTAGGAGGAAGATTCTCCAAATTGAGAAAATGTTATACACTGGCGGAAAAAAAATCCCAACACCAGGAAAAAATTACTGTAGAGTAATGAAATTTGGGTAATGCAATTGTCTAGTTGACATGTTCAATTGATTAAATGTACAAGATCATTGGCTAATTTAAGTTCAAGAAAATGCTGTGCAAATGTGAAATTATGTTAATTTAATAGAGGGTGTAACCTCCAGAATTTTGAAGGCAAGCCTGCAAGCGTGCATGCATTATGTCATACAGGTGCTGAATGTCACTTTGTGGTATGGAGTGCTCTGCTTGTTGCGTCAACACTAGGACCGTCATTGCTGACTGTGGATGATGCTCGAGGTGCCGTCCAATGATATCCCATATGTTATCAATTGGAGACAAACCTGGTGATTTTGCAGGTCATGGTAACATGTCAGCACTCTGTAGAGCACATTGCGTTACAGCAGCGGTGTGAGGGTGAGCGTTATCCTGTTGCAAAACTCCTCCTTGAATGCTACTCATGAAGGGCTGTACTATAGGTTAAATTACCACACTGACGATAAATTTGCAGTCAGTGTATTTGGGATAACCACAAGAGTGCCCCTGCTGTCGTTGGAAATTGCTCCAGAGACCATGACTCCAGGTGTGGATCCCGTGTGTCTAGGCCGTAGACCACTTGGATGCAGGCGGTCCCTTGGCCTTCTTCTGACCAATATACAGCCACCACTGGCGCTAAGGCAGAATCTGTTTTCATCTAAAATTGCAACAGATCTTCACTCCGCCTTCCGTGTGCTCTGTCTTGGCACCACTGCCGTCGGAAACGGCAATGGTTTGCAGTCAATGGAATACCGGCTACAGGCTGCCTGGCTCGGAGCTGTCCTTGAAGTAAACAGTTTCTTACCGTTCCTTGGGTCACGACGGTACCAACTGCAGCTCGAATGCAGCCCCAGATGCAGTACGATGCGCCACAGCCGTACACAAGATTAGGCGATCTTCCTTCTCAGTCGTGCCACATGGCAGCTCAGAACTCGATCTTCTTGAGGTAGAACCATCCCTTGACCATAGCTTTCAATAATCATGCATGGTGGAAACATTCCACCCCAAGTCTTTCTGCAATAATGCGAAGTGAATATCCACCTTCTCGTAGCCAAATTGTACGACCTCGTTTAAACTCGGTGAGCTGTTGATAATGGCTTCGTCTTCTTAAAGTCGTTCCTGGCTAACATGAAGGCAATTCGCCAAATTTCGTGGAAAAATAATACTCACGAGCTTCACAACACGCTTTTAAAACAAGCCTTATTTGCATGTTCTGAGGGACGCCAGCTGCGCCACACTTATGCGCGGAGCGCGAAATTTCAATTGATGTCATCTTTCAGTTGTATAAACACGCCTACCAAATTTCGTTTATCTAACACAAGTCTTTCTTGGTGTTGGGATTTTTTTTTTCGCCAGTGTAATATCTAGTCAAGTTCTTTTTGTAGACTGTTTTAATTGTATTGACCTCTTATTTAAAATATATTTTCTATTCTACAGGACAAAAAGCAGGACTTTCATTCTGTTCTGATAGTCATAATGAATGTCTTAATCTAATTCTTTCTAGCAACTGATTTTAACTTTTGTGAAGGAATCTTCAGAGGGTTGTGAGCATCTATGATCAGGGGTTGAACCCTCAAGTAATTTTAAAAAAATCATTACAACACTTGTGCAATCATGAAAAAGAACTCAACCCATAACTTATTGGAAAATATTAGCAATTGGTAATAATCTGACATGTTGAAATAAACTAAAAAGAGAACTAGTATTCATTAGCAAAATAATCTCTTTAAAAATTAAAATTTCTGGTTATAGTTTATATCAATTTGAAACAACAGAGGTCAATGTTTCTATTCATTATTCTTAAATGCATCACCTCTGATTTTCTAATGGAATTAAAACTCACAAAAAGGCTCTGCAGAAAAATGCTACAAAAGAAGCAGCTTCATAATAAATTTTAAAACTGTCCCAGGCAACAGAATGGAAAAAAAAAAAAATTTAGAAAGCATGATTGCTTCAATATGTTTTGAAAATTTGCGACAAAAATTTATACAGTATTTAATATACAGGGTGTCCACTCCAATCGTGGACCAATAGCTAATTTTTAAACCGTTAGAGATAAGCATATAGTTTATTTAGGAAAAAATCTCCAAATTACGAAAGGAATTTTGGGTCTATTCAATGTTTTTCAAAAAATCAAATTTTGAAAGAGTTACGAAATTTAAATTTTTATACAGCCCCCCAGTCCTATCAATCATATTTAGTAAAACATTCTTGACTCTGTAACGTTTAAAACTAAAAAAAAATCACTCTTCTACCACAAAAATTGACCGAGTTATGACATTTTGAAAAATCAAGATTTTGAAGGATTTCGCATACGGTCCCTTAAGCGATCTCTCGATGACGTCATGAAATAATGCAAAATCTTGATTTTTTCAAAACGTCATAACTCGGTCAATTTTTGTGGTAGAAGAGTGATTTTTTTTAGTTTTAAACATTACAGAGTCAAGAATGTTTTACTAAATATGATTGATAGGATTGGGGGACTGCATAAAAATTTAAATTTCGTAACTCTTTCGAAATTTGATTTTTTGAAAAACATTGAATAGACCCAAAATTCCTTTCGTAATTTGGAGATTTTTTCCTAAATAAACTATATGCTTATCTCTAACGGTTTAGAAATTAGCTATTGGTCCACGATTGGAGTGGACACCCTGTATTAATACTATAATGGTGATTTGGGTAAATTTTGCTATTTAGACATTTAGATGTGTGCAAAAATAAAACATCAATACGTCAGCCGTACGGTTTAACTATCGAGAACTATTCTGCCGTGTTAAGCACAAAAGTTGTATCTGCACTTTTTAACAAAATTGAGTTATCGCCACCAGGTGGCTCTTTGTGACGTATTTTACCTAAATATGAAATTATAAGATCATTTGAGAATGGGAAATATTCATTAAAAAAATTCTGAAAAAATTTCATCTGCATCAAATACATGATGGCGTAAAACTTTAAAGAGTAATATCTCAGTTTGAGCTTGACTGCAGATACCACTTTTGCGCTTAGCATTGCAGTATTCTACTGCGCAGGGAAAAGAAAGTATAAACCATTTTTACCTCCAAGTCCTTTTGATGACTTCCAAAACACCGGAGTACTCTTTATATTGATCTTGTAGTCTAGCTCTAATAACCTGATATGGGTACGTCACACTAGCGGCAAACAACTTGGACAGAGCAGCAAAACACAGGTATTGCGAAGTCCCCTTAGAACAGATATAAATCAACAGTAAAACAGATGAAAAAACAACAGATGAAAAAAAGGAAATAAGGTCAAATTTTGATTGTTTCCCATTGAAACTGGTGTGTAGTTATTTGCTTCAAGTTGGTAGGGAGAAAGGAGTTTCAGGTGAAAGAAAGCCAAAATTTAAAAATTATGATACAAAAAATATTCTTGAGTTTTAAGAATTAAATAGAAGTTTCTAAACGAAAAAAAATCACAATGAATAAATAGTGGCTATTTTGAATAAAAATCTTTGGTTATGTCTCCAAGTTTTATTGCAAAAATAAAAAACTATGCAACAAGAAACCATAAGAAAAACAAATCAATAAATTCAAAAAATTTGAAACCAATAGTGCGCAAATGTCTCCACACTTCCCAGAACCCCCTTTCTCTATGCAGAAAAATGATTGTTTAAGATACTAAGTTGCCTGACAAAAGCATAGCTGCCAATTCTCTCAATTCGTTTGAGAGACCGCTGGATTTTGGGGTCTTCTTCCAAACTCCCTAATGAAGTAAATAGGGCAGTAGCAGCCACGTGCTTTTTGCATAGCAACGGAGCCTGGCAACCGTTCCTGGTGGACAAGCAACTCCATGTTTACCGTATGTGTAGCATGGTATTGCGAGTGCGCAGTTGTTTTTTTAGCCTTTTTTAAGTGTAAAATGTATTCTGAGTCTTGTGAAAGCCTTCATAACGAAGCAAAAAGAAGATACATTGATAAAATCAAGATCATTAACAATTAGGATCCGTATTTATTAAGTAAAAATGAATTTTAAACTGATGCGCGTCTAACTTGCCGTACAAATACAAAAAAGAAAAGAAGGATCGATAGCTCCACAGTTTATGAATATTTAATGCATTAAGAACAATCAAATCCTATCAAAACAAGCATATTAGCAGACAGTTTGTTGTTATTCTACTCTGGTTAAAAACACGGAGAGTTTAGTAAATAATATTTTTTTAAATGATTGATGCGTTGAAAATGAAACATCAGTATGAAATACAAACAAAACAAGCCAAAACTGAAAAAGAACGGGCCAAAATAACAGTCAAATCTACAAGAAAAAAGATTACAGAGCAAATCATCGGTAAGAAAAGCAGACGACGTTTCGAGTATGTTTAGTTGTCATCAGCACGTGGTGTTTGTTTGTCTACCAGGATGACGTCAGCTGCTACTGCCCTATATCTCCTACATTTTCATCAGCACAATGAAATTTTCTTCAAAATTGATCGTTTCAGGTGAAGAAAGAAAGGGTTTGGTAGTTTGGGGAAAATCCTAAGAGTAAAACGATAGTGATTGCAGAAATGAAACCTTTTCATACACAAATATGAAAATTATAAATCCTATCAATTTTGAAACGTGTTTACTTTATTTTAATTATTTGAAAAATTTATTTCCCAAAAAGTGCAGTAAAACATTACCTTTCTTTTCAAAAAGTTGTAGAAGTTTTTTTTCACTTAAATAGTATTCTTAATATCTGAATCTTGGGCCCTGACAAACTTCTAAATCAGAATTTTAAACCTATGCTCAATTAGCAATCCGACTTTATTTTAAAAATCCCTTTCAGGTTCAAACATTCTTTTTGTTAAACTAATTCATGCTAAATCATTCTAATTTCACTCATAAGTCACCTTTAATTTCCATATTTGAATGCTGGCTGCAATGCAAAAGCCTTTTGTTAGATTTCAATTCATAGTTCCGATGTTATACAAATGTAGTGCTAACAGGGCTTACGAGAGGTTATGTCAACCTAGTCAGAAATTAAAGGCCCAGCTCTTGGGGGAATTGGAATAAATTTTAAAATTTTTATAGGGGATGGGGGGAGCAGGGGTCCAGGTAACCAAACTGACGATGGGCCCAACCAGGCTCTTGGTTACCCTGAGCGCTAACTTTTCTTGACAAAAATGGAGATACTTTTTTTAAAAAGCAGAATTAATATATAAAAATGTAAATAATTTACACATTTTTGAACTGATAAAATTAAATCAACCTTTTAAGGGATTCAAGAAAAAAAAACACATACTATTTATACTCAGTAACAAAACAACTTTTAAAAATCTATGTCTTGATCAATCATAATACCGACCATCTCTTTCATCTCAAGTTTAGATAACATATGTATTTCTAAATAAAACTTTGGCAACTAAATCCAACGACAATTGCTTGAATTATTTGGCTTTGGTCTGTGTGGGAGCCCTTGAACTTTTCTAGAGAAGAAATGTTAAAATGCTAAGCCGTTAAAAAAAATAGAAAAAAAAATACTAGAATTCAACTTACCAATTTATCATCATACGGCAACTGATAATAATTAATGTAGAGCTTTTTCATTTCTTCATAAGTCATAAATTGCAAAGCACCATGAGATACCCCAAACATTCCTGGAACAAGTCCCTGCAAAGAAACATAAGTAGTATTTATTTTGAAAATACATTATATTCTACAGTATGCATGCATATAAATGCAGAAAATACATTGCTATTTTTACAACTCCATTTTTCCCATAATTATAGTTGGTAAAAACATTTATACGGAAAAATAAGACACCAACAGCAATTTTGATTTAAAAATAGCACACAAATGATTAAGATAAATTTCATTTGTTTTTCAAATGCGTTATCTTTCAATAATTCATATAAATAAAACAGAATATATGTGTGTGGGTGTGTGTATGTATGCATGTTCCCTAAACAAATCCACAATTTATGTCGAATCTGGACCAAATTTAGCAGGGAGGCACTCGGGCACTTGAGAAGGGTTGTAGGGGTTTTTACAAACGCCAAAAAAATACGGAACCCTTCGAATTTTAATTTAAAGACCCAAAAATGGCATAAAATTGCTCTTTCTACACAAAATAATTATTGGATCTTCTTGATTTAGGTCTCATTGGAAAGCTTGCAAAATATACATTTTAGAGGGGGGGGGGTGTCTTCCGAAGGTTTTGAAAACTCCCAACAGCTAACTGTACCCAGAAAAAAGATACAGGCGTTTTAAAATTAGTAAAGATCAATTTTAAATTGGATTTATTAATATCGTCTGCACGAGCGTGAAAGAAATTAAATAGTGTGAAAGAAATCATTCATGAGAAAAAGGTGCTGACACAATATTGGCTTTAATCTAATCGGGACTTTTAGACACACAAATCACTTGACACAACTTTTATTCCCAACGTAGACCCACCGGGCGCAGAGCCGTGCAATGCAGCTAGTTAGTAAGAAAAATAACTCCAATTTGTAGAGTCATTCTCAGGCATCCATAATGAGTTAGGCTTATAGTGTGTGTTTAGGTACAATAACTCTTCAGAAATGTAACATATTTCTTTAGAATTCACAAAAGTGGTTAAGTATAAAAAGTCATACATGCATAACGTGATCAGATACTGTTGGCCCCACTTAAACGAATACCGTCGGTTCCAAGAAATATTGTTCGACTAAGCGGGATATTTGTTTAAGCGGTTATCTTTAACATTGCGTCTACGGCATGGGGAATATTTTGTTTCCGGATAGTTTATTCGTATAAGTGGGGTATTCGTTTATCCGTTACCCAATTAAGCGGGACCGACAATATCTCGATTTTGGCAGAATAGTTCCACCTTATATATCACAGTTTATTACTGTCCAGTCAAAATGTCCTACATTTTTATTCAAGTACTGCTTAGATACCACTTTTCTGTTAAAATTCCACCAAAGGAGGAAAAATACAAATGAGAACATAGTACAATTTTGTGGGTATTCACACTTAACTTTAAAATTTCTTCAATAACCAAAATCAATTTTTCATATTTGTAGAAGGTATTTTTCATGTTTTTGAGAAGTAACAAAAATTCTTAAATCAAAATTGCTTTCAACTGCAAATATAACTGACAATTACGTAGATATACCAAAAAATGTGTTGTATGTGCAAGATTATGTCATTGTGACAAGGCTGAGTTAAAATTCAACATGTTCTCCACAGGCACATCTCAATTATTACTCAACCATTAGTTTATATTCTTATTTCAAAGCTTAAAAACAATAACAATGATTTGACACTCATGGGTGAATATCAGGAAAAGTGCCAGTTTGATCATGGAAATTTTCAATTTTTAAAGATACTCAGAAAATAAAATTAATAGGATATTTCAAATACACATTGGTAACAATTTTTTTTTAATTAGGGGCATGGTCAAGGTGAACATTTAACCCCATTTTAGAGGAGGGTGTCTTTGAGCGTTACCGACATGATGAGAATACTACCGATCTGACAAATATTACAGATTTCACACTTAGTGTACAAAAGTAAACACTTTCACTACCTTTTATGTTTTAAAAGAAAATAATTATTACTCAGAATATAATAATATTTACACGGCCTGAACGCTTTTTTGTTTCATAAATAAAATTAGAGACTAATTAGAAGTTAGTTAAAGTTTAAATAAGTGAGACAAATTTTTTTTTCAAACAGATGAATAGGTTAATAGTTAAAAAATCAAAACAAAATAAAATTCTTAACGCAATCTTAATAAACGAAATTAATTAAAGAGAGTCAGAGTTTGGTGGGGGAGGGAGATTTGCACTAAACTGTTCGTAAGTTTTCCGTTTTAAAACAAAATTATATTTTTGTGTGCAGTAGCTACAAAAGGAAGGTCTGAATATTGATGTAAAAGAAAAGAGTGAAAAATGGCAATAATTTGTTTGAAAACTCAAATTCTGCAGAAAAATTAATGTTTTTGAAGCATTCAAAAAAACATCAAATAAACTGCTTCCAATAATGGGAAAATTTGGCAAGAAAAACGATGCACTTGAAATTATCTTTGTACTTTAAAACACAACTCAGTTTTGTAACAAATATCTTCTACTTCGACGCTACCGACATGACAAATTTCCTGCAAAATGATAGCTGAACATCCCTAAATGATTCGAAAATAAAAACACCTTATTATGTCGATGGCAATAGATTTCTTTTAAATTATGCAAAAATAGATTGAAAAATTAATTTATTTTGTATCTTAATTTCCGCTGCAGACATGACACTTTATTTGGTAGAAACGGAAAAGTCAAGATTAAACAAATCTTACCTGTAATTCAATGCAACTGAAATGAAAACTTTCGATCGAAACTTAAACATCATATATTAGGGCTTCACCCAGCGCACTTTATTAATAGCAAAAACTGTTTTGTCTTGAAATTATCATCGCGTAAGTTTGCGCTTTCGTCATATCATGAAAACTTGTGACAATCAGAAATTGCCTTTTTTATGATCAATATAAATTCATTTTATCTAAAACACAAGAGTTAATCTTCATAGACGAACATAAAACACATTATTTTCTTCAGTATATGGTTCTGCTGCGATGTTTTACAATTCAGAGGATTTTTTTTTTAATTTGCGATTCGAATGTGTGACGCGCTGCTGACATGACTTTGAAGCAATGAAAACAGATTAAAAGTTCTACTGTCACAAATTAAAGCAAAATCTAAAAATTTTGCTATGGATTGTATGTGCGCCAAAGTTTACAATATAAAAATAGAAACATTTTTGGTTTTTATTTGGAAGTGCTCAGGAAATTCATTTGTGACTTAAATTAGCACTTTTCTTGATATTCACCCTCATGTGGAAATCATTTTTCATGTAAGAGTCAAAATTCTTCAATTTGATAACACATGTAACAGCTGATATAAAAAAAAAAAGCTTGTACTTGAATCCTGATTTCGAAAAAAAAAAAACATAGCGTACCTTTCCAGTACAGAAATGCTATTTAATCTTTTATTAAATAATTGATTTTAACCATTTTACCTTGTACATTCCGGGCACTCCCTCGTGGCGATATACCTTAACTAGTGCATCAACCATTCCGTTATAGTGTTTTGACTGTGGTAAATCAGCTGCCTGCGAATACTGCAAACACATTCTGGTTTTCACAACCCAAATAGGATTTGTCATAAGAAGAGTAATAATCCCTGCGTAAAAATGTTAGAAATTAAATATTCATCTACAAAAATGCAATTTATGTATGCGATTTCAAATAGTTTGTAGAAAAATAGCTATGAAAACAATCAAAATTCAATAAAATCAAACCCTTCTTATGATTAATTTGGTGAAACACAATAAGAAGGTTCTAATTAATTTCAGGATCTTACAATCATAGTTAACTAGCTGTACCCGCCCGGCGTTGCCCGTGCATTTAGAAAATGCAGATAAGTGAATATCGCAGGAATAGTAGTGTGTATAGCAACAAATCACAATAGTAGCAATTTCTAGTGTAGACAAAAAATAGCTTACTTATTGTAAGTATGTATGTATGGTAGAATGTGTATATTGTATGTATGGTAGAATGTGTATATTGTATGTATGTAAGAATGTTGTATATGCGTGAAATAAGCATGGAGCAATGTGAACGATGAGGGAATATAAAAATAACAAAAGGCAAACATTATTTTTAAGTTATTATAATTTATTCCTTAAAATTACATATCATTAAACAATTACGACAGTAACACTATTAAACAATATCAATCTCTTAATGCTATAGCTTGAACAATATTTTTTGTTAGTCCATCTTTAGCTAACACAAACAAACTGGATGGTTTACCCACTCGAGAGCATGCCACGTATAATTGTCCGTGTGTAAAATATGGTGTTCTCAAATCTAAGCCACAAACAGACATCGTTTGACCTTGGGATTTTTTGATAGTCATTGCAAATGCCAATCTAATCGGAAGCTGAATACGTTTGAATTGAATTGGCACATCTGTAGGTATAATAGGAATCTGTGGTATGAATATATTTTCACCTCTGAACTTGCCATTTAAAATTCTGGCTTTGATCACATTTTTCATTAATTTTTGAATGATTAATCGCGTACCGTTGCACAGCCGGGGCGGGTTCAAATTATAGGTCAACACTCGCGGTCGCCAGTCGCCAAATGCGACCAATTTTCACGATTTGGCGATCATTACTTTCACTGGGGTCGCCAACATGGCTACCATTCAGAAATGCTACACCCCTTTCCCCACTTTAACCTTGACATGTGACCTTTTCTCAAATCCTCTTGTCCACTAAACATTCGGCAGTCGGATCGCCGGGGGTGTAGAAGGGGGATGGTATTATACTCTCATCCACTTAAAATTCGGATGTGAGACCGCCCAGGGACGAAGGTATTGTCCTCTTGTCCACTAAAAGTTCGGCAATAAATTGGGGAAGAAGAGGGAGGGGAGGTATTGTTAACGATACCACTTGCACAACGTTACAAAAAAACTGAAGTGAAAATCGCGGCAGCAAATTTATTTCAAAATTTGCAATTTCGATAACTCCGCTGTACTAAACACGCGATCCTAAAAACAGAAAAATCTCTTGCAGGATTTAGTAAATTGTGCATTTTTGACTTAAAGTTTGTTCTTTTACTTTATTTCTCAGTATAAATGGTTATTTATAGCCTCGCAGCACTCGAATAAAAACGCGTTTCTAAAATGACGTCGCGTTTTAAATTGTTCATACTCGCAATTTTAAGCGGAAATGACCGTTCCGAAATAAAGTTTTCTTCATAAAACATATGAATGGGAAAAAATATGGCTCTTTTGCATCAAAATTCATTTAGATAATTAAGGAAAATAAATCGCTTCTTTAATAGAAACACGTGCCTCGCCAAAAATAGCGCACCTGGTTTGAGATTTTAATCCTTTTGCATCTTGATAATGTTTCAATTGTTTTTGAAGTTTTGAGGCGTTTTGTTATCTGTTAACGTAACTCGGCTCATTTTATACAGTAATTTTGTAATGTATTTATTAATATAATTTTAATTGCTCATTGTAATATTAACCATAGAAACATGCCGCCAAAAAGCACGTGGCTCACCGAAACAGGCGGGCCGTGTTTGAGCTATCAATCTTTTTGCATCCTGGATAATATTCATATTATTTTGGAACTTTTGAGACTTATGTTAGCTGCTACCACGACATGTCTCATTTTACTTATTAATTGAGATTTTTTTTTTTTTTTTTTCATTTAGTTGCTTGTTCATATCATATTATGTAACCAAAAACACGTGATTTGCCGCCCGTGCGCACAAAATAACATGTGCCTCGCCGAAAGTTGCGTACCTTGTTCGGGATTTCAATCCTTTCGCATCCTAAAAATATCTCAATTATTTTGGAATCTTTGAGGCTTCTTATTATCTACTACCGTAACTATTCTCATTTTAGGTATTAATTTTGTAATTTATTTACTAATTAACCTAATTTTAATTCGTCGTTAATATCATGTGACATGAACCTAAAAAGTGTAGTTCGACGCCCATGCCAACAAAAAAAAAACACGTGATTCGACGAAAATTGCGGCCTCGTTTGAAATCTCAATCTTTTTACATCCTGATAATATTTAAATTATTGTGGAAGTTTTGAGGGATTTTATTATCTGCTACCATCTATATCTTGATTCACTTTATTCTTTTGTTTAATAATCATTTTTTACTTAAGAATATTTTGCTGCTTGTTTATACTATGTTATTAAAACCAAAAAAGAAAGAGAAAAGTGTTTTGAGACCAAAGGTCGGGTTTTTACCAAATTTTGAATGTCTGTTCTTGCTACATACTAAAAAAAAATCAGATAAAATATTTTTGAAGTGTCTTACAACAGGTGTTGGCCCGAGTTTAAACTGTACTGTCCAAACTTAAATTTTATTGATTTTTTTTTTGTGAACAAGTATCAAACAAATAACAAAAGAAATATTTTTTTTTCTTCATAAGAGCAAGTTAGAACTTATTTATTGAATTTTGAACATTCAAATATGGGTATAATCAAACTTTATTCTTGAATTTTAGCAAGTTACATTGAAAATGCTGTTCTTCACTAAAAATTTCAATTACACACATGAGCTTAGGTTTTTTTTTTTAATATAGTTAGATTACAATAATCATATGAAATTAGCCAAAGATTGATTATCTGTAATAACTACATAATACACTTACCTGGAATGGAATCATATCTAAATATTTATAACATATTCCAGTATCATTATATAAAAAATTTATTGTGACTTAGAAATTACTCATTTTTATACTGTTCAAATTTATATTTCCAACATCTGTAAGAAATGAATTTTAAAATACTTGCAATTATTTATGTTTATCATGCTGCCTTCTTTATCTTAAAATTTAGTTATAGACTGAGAACAAACTGCAAAGCATATATTACTCGTTCATGTAATATTTCTGAATAGAACTAAGTGCTTCCTTATTTCAAACAAATCATGTTTCAGAAAACAAAAATGTCATTGAGTTTTAAAATTTTTGAAATTCATAAGTTTTCTTTAATTTTAACATTTTTGACAATATATTTGAGCAATGAATGATGTATGATGTTTAGTCATGCATCTATTTTTAAGAAACGTAAAGGTAGCAGTTTAAAACATTGTTTATATAAACATTGAGCTTTACATTATTGCTTTAAAATTTAAATATATTTTTCTAAATACACATTTCATTTTAATTTTAACCTTTTTGACAATATATTTGAGCAATGAATGATGTATGATCTTTAGTCATGCATCTATTTTTAAGAAACGTAAAGGTAGCAGTTTAGAACATTGTTTATATAAACATTGAGCTTTACATTATTGCTTTAAAATTTAAATATATTTTTCTAAATACACATTTCACGCACTTTTTTTTTAATTTTAAGTTTGGCTACCATTTTTTGAAATTTGGCTACCATTTTGTGGGGTGTTAGTAGCCATTGGCTACCAATTCAAAATTTGAGTGTTGGGGTATAGTTCAAATTACGAAGCAAGATAATTGGAGATCCAACCTTTATTTTTTAAAAATTTGTGTCACTTTAATGGTCGTTCATACCCCCCCCCCCCTCTCGCAGTGAAAAAAAAACATTACACAGCAGATTTTGCCTAATAACTCAACACTCATGGTGTTTGATACGTTTTATTTGTTTGTAATGATGTTTTTTGGTCATAACCAATATGAAAATCACAAAAAATAGTTACTTTAATTTTTAACATATATTTATCTTCTTCAGAATTTTTGACTTTTAATTTTACCTTGAATTTGACGTAAATGCAAGGTATAAAATACAGAATTTTATAAAGGTACAAAAATTAACATAATATATGTGTATATAATTTTAGAAAAAATAATATAAGTGCCGCAAATCAAAAACCATTTATTGCCACAATCGATTCAAAGCCCCAAAAAATGGCGCAAACGTCCATAAGAAAATTCTACAGCATCGAAGGACCCCATTGCCAATTTTAACAAAGATCCGACCAAAACTGTCATTTTGTACTATAAAAAAATATGGGGTAGATCCCCATGAGGGGATGTACCTGCATAAGGACATTACAATCATTAAAATCATTCAAAAAAAAAAACCATGCAGCTGTTCGAAAAAATCCTTGCGGGCCTGGATTCGATCTCATTCCATCAGGAACTTCAACCTGACGCGCAGAACCACTTGACCATCGGGTCGCTCGTTGAAGTAAGGATTTACGATAACACATATTGTATTGGCGAGCAGCGATCTCGAAAAGAAGTTTTATAAATAATTTTTTAAAATTTTTCTAATTCAAAAATCGAAAATCGGGCTTCGAGGTCTGGTGGCCAGCCCCTTTGTGCTTCCGTGTAAAAAATTCCAGGTCCCTGCGTGCGATAGATTTGGCTGGAGAGCTCGGTCAAATGGACAGACAGGCAGACAGACAGACAGACAGACACATTACACTTGCTTTTATTATTATAGATTTATTGGTGACATATTTTTTTCTTTGAAGTATACAAATACTAATGTGACGACCAGCAACAAGCTCTGGGCCCAGCTAAGCTGATCCCAGTCAATTTATAGTCAATTTTTGAGTTTTCATGGTGACAATCTCACAAGAGTGGCCAATTACAGTTTTTGACAGACAAGTAATTTCAACCACATACAGTGCAACAAACTACTGAACAAGACTCAGTAGAATATGTTCTATTTTTCCCCTCAGAAATGCAGTGGAAATTTATGAAAATTTTAGAAGATTCAGGACAAAGTTCAAAACATTAAGCAATTTCAGGAGCAGCGTAGGAAATAACCTGTATCGCATCGCAGTTAGCGACTCAAAACTCATGAAAGACGATGCAATATTTTTAATTACATCGAAAAATTTGCGATGCAAAAGAAAAGTAATTTATTTTTTTTAATAGCAAACTATATCATTAATTTATAATTTAAACATTGAAATTTGGGGGTAAATTTCAATTTTTACCAATCGTCTTCATTTGCCCCTCCCTTAAGAAAAAAAAAGGTTTTCCAAATGCAGGTTTTCTTAAAAGAAAGGAAAACCAAACAATATGTTTTAAACAAAAAAAAAAAATCTTTAGAAGAGTGCAAAAAATGTGTGATGTAAAAGAGAAGTGATGAAAGTTTGAAGGGAAGTCATTGTTCAAAACTTATTAATTGCACACATTAAATATTACATTTATGAAAACTTGCTTGTTTCTTCAAAATGTAATTTCGCAAATGTCGTAAAACTTCTCCTCAATTCTACA
This sequence comes from Uloborus plumipes, assembly GCA_038373865.1. NCBI lineage: Eukaryota > Metazoa > Arthropoda > Arachnida > Araneae > Uloboridae > Uloborus > Uloborus plumipes. Next base: position 64,689 of record JAXGGA010006247.1, read on the forward strand.
AAACTGCTCCTCAATATCAAAATTTGCAGAGCAGTACTGCTCTTCAAAATGAAATACTTATTTCCCACGTTGTTCAGGAGTTTAAAATCTAGGAATTTTAGGCTAATTAGTATAGCTCCAAGTCCCTACATACACCACTATCACTCCAGCTCCTCCTATTAATCAATACAAAAATTAGAATGATAATAATCAATGCTACATGCACTATAGTATAAAAAAATTCAAAAAAAAAAAAAAAAAAATACGAAGACTTGTAACAAAAACAGAATATTAACTAAACAGTATTAAGCAAACAAACCTGCTTCAGCAGCTGCCAGCATGTGACTTCCAGCTCCTAAAGTTTTCTTATTCTGTTTTTCCAGCATCCATGCTTTAATAGCATTGTAACTAAAAAATAAAAAAGAAAATTTATGTACTATGCTGCAGTGCTAAACACAAAAGTGGTATCTGCAGTCGAGCTCAAACTGAGAAATATCTTTCCAAAGATTTACGCTTCCATGCACTTGATTAGATGCCACTTTTTTCGAATTTTTTTAAACATATTTTTAAGTGACCATATTTAGGTAAAATATGCAAAAGAAGCTCCTCCTGGTGGCAATAACTCAATTTTGTAAAAAGTGCAGACATGACTTTTATGGTAGTATAGTTTATGATCTCTGTGATAGAACATCTCAATTATTCTACAAAATATACGCTGTGAAACTTAAGAACTATAGTTTGCTTTCTCCAAAACTACTGCATAAATCATTAGAAAGCCTTTAAGAACCATCTGATGAGGTAAGATTATATTACTTGATACAGAGAAATCTTTTCAGAGTTAGCCTGCATTAGTAAAACAAGGGAATTTTACTGGTGCCAGTTCTGATTTTTTTTTCCTTTGCTTTTATTTGACATCTCAACATACATATCATCATCGTAACTTTTAAATTTACTAGTTTTTCTTCAAAAATACATAAATTATCAATGGCATTTCAACAATAATGTATATACTCACATATTATAGCAAAACATTCTACACTAAAAAGAAATATATAATGAAAGTTTACTAAGGACTATGTACTTAATTTCAACTTTCCGAGTTTGAGAACCTTATATTCAGACAATTACGTTACTTATAGAGATTTAGATGTACAACTGGTGAGCTTCATTCATATTCAGGAGCTCCCATATGGTGGATGGATGAAGGGGGAGGGGGGGCTCAAGACCCGCCCCTTAGAAATTAGTACTTCCTTGCTCAGTACTTTTTCGGGGGGGAGGGCGGGGGGCAAAAATAGTAAAAACATTTTTTTTCAGTCATTAATGAATAAGTTATTAAAAATGTCAACTTTGAATAACTCAAACGTACACTGAATTTTTTTCCAAGGGAAAAATGGAACGCTAGATCATGGAGAAAATATCTGCCCCCTTCCCCCCCTAAAATTTCATATATGAGAGCTCATGGGAGCTAGAGCTGGTACATAAATTTATTTCAGCTACCGTACAGAGCAAATGCAAGGAATTGAAGGAAATGCATGATAAAAAAATAACCCGAGATATAGAAGACAAACAATTTCAGGTTTTTAATTAGAAAATTCCTGTTTCACAAGCAATACATAAAGTAATAAAAATCAAATTATGATGATAAATACGATTGAATGTTTGAAATTAAGATGGAAATTAAAGCAAAATGTAAGTGAAAACATATTTTGTGTCAAAAGAAAATTATTTTCCAAGCGAAGCAATTTCGGAATAGCTTCACATGATACCCAGTAATAGGATACTTCACACTCCAGGGTCCCTTGTACCTACCATAACTTGTGGTTTAACTGGGAAGGGGCCCTGAAGAGCATTCTGTTCTTTCAGTTTTCTAATGGTACAGTAATTTGGTGAGAAGTCAAAATTCCACAGTACACACATGCCATAGGGACTCAGTCGTCATAGGGCAAGTAACCTTCGCAGTAGAACAAGACATTCAAACAAAGAAAGGACACGGGAAAGAGGGAGAAAGTACATTTTAGTGCTCATGCTGGGATTTGAACCAACACCCTCTTGACCCGCAGGCAGACTTTTCTAACTACGAGACAAGATGGCAGGCAGGACATTGGGTGATAGGGATATTCAGCCTAGGGCTGGGCAATGTAGAAATTTCTACATCGTGATTCATTGCCAACCTTACATTGCGATGCATCGTGATGTAAAGAAAAAAGGAGTTCTTTTTACTGAAGTCATGAACCGAAAAGTGAAATTATAATAAGATTAAGATGAACTTTCACATTTAGCTAAAACACTTGACTTGCATAGTTTACAAATTGCAATCTTTTCAATTCTTCATTTGCTAGTAAACCAAAATATTCCCGAGCTTGACTTTTGAAATAAATAAGTAAATGGTGGGCACTCCCAAGATTCATTTACTACAGACTTTTTTTTAACCATGACTTCAGCTTAAGACAATTATGATAAACTCTGTGAAGGAAAGAGATTATTATTTTTCACTCCGCTGCTTACTACACGGTATGAACATAAAAGCAAAACGATAAATAAGAAGAAAAAAACCTATATCTCAAACTTGAAATGAAGGTTTTATTTTTCTTCAAAACTTTTTCTTTCATTGCATAAACTTATCATTAATATACCATTGAATAGTTTTCGTTTTCTTTTAGAAATACTCATTAAATCGAAATCAGGCAGGCAGGAGCTAAACAGGCGCAAACGCAAACATGTCATAGTCAAGAACAGTCGCTGTAAAATGTGGTTGATTACCTTGTTGAAAATCCAATTGCCTAACCTTAAATTTTTCAGATCAGTCAGGATTTGGTTTGGTTTGGTTTGGTTTGGCTCACTACCAATTCAACAAGGTTGTAAGAGATTAGAGATTAAATTGTCAGAAGTAACATGGATCATCGTCATTGGTTGCCATGTTGGATTTGAATTGGGTGGTTGCCAATTCAACACCAATGTAAGCAATAGATTGAAATAGATTTCGAACTGATGTACTGTACATCGGTGGAGTGCCAATGCATTAGTTTAGAGAAGAATTCTAAAACGGTATAATGATGTAGGGTGTACACCGGTGTTTTGCAATACATCAATGCATTGCCCAGCCCTAATTCAGCTCCCCCCCCCTAAGGAAGATAAGTTCAATAAATCTAACTTACAAAAGAAAGTAGAATCCCCACGCTAGACTAGCTCCCCAGCAGTTTGGAGTGACACCTTTATACAGGCCACGTACTCCTTCCTCCCTCAAGATTGTGCTGACAGCATTGCCTAAGCTATGATAGTTAGGCCTGGCCAGTACTTGACCGTCATTAACTGAAAATGGAATTAATGTGTAAGAAAATTAAAAGATAATATATGGAAAAGAAAATTAATCTATATATACAACATTGAATGATGAATGAAAAATACCAAAAACATATAATCATCATTTAAAAAATCATACAAACACAAAAAAAAAACTCTGAGTGTCAAAATTATAACCTAACACACTGAACTTCATAATTCAACAAACTGGTTGTGGTATTTAAGAGCATTGGTGATCAATTTCTAAAATAAGAATAAAGAACATAAAAAATTTCGCTAAATCAAGGGGAATACAGTAGAATATAGTGGTTTCTAAACCCTTTTTTCCTGAAATGAATAAACACCTTTGTGCAACAAGGTAGAAACCGTAGACAACCTATATGTCCTCTTTTTATTTTGAAACAATTCAGGCCCTAGATTTTATTAATGAAATATAGTTAATTTGAATGTCCCCAGTTTATTGTTTATTATTTGTCAGATAATACAAATTGATTTTAAAGATCCCTTGGAACTCATTTTAACGAGGTTGAACTGCATCATTTTAAATCATTAAATTTTTCACATAGTTATTTTAATTTTTCTTTTGAAGCTTTAGTCTTCAATTCATGGAATAAACAGTATCATAATGGTTTTCATGAAATGTTGTTCCACATCATGCTACTCCTATGATGATCTGGTGTATGACCTTCAATCTAACAAGATGAACTTCAGACTGATTTAATAAATAATTGAAATTGAAACATAAAAAAATTATATGCACTTCTATAATTTAACTTTTGAAAGAAAAAAATTGTTTAGTGTATTAAAACAGCAATGTGCAAAAATGCAAGCACAAGTCAAAATGCTCATTTGAAAAAATTATGACTTCAGGCTTATAATAATTCACAATTTATGCTTGATTTTGCTTGAATAACATTTCAGTAGCTGTATCACAATATGCTTTAATAACCATATTAAGAAGCCACAAAAGCATATTTCAGACAAAGATAGAAAGTATGTCTGAATGCTCAAACTCAAGGCGACCATCAGAAGCCCTGCTTTCAGTGGAGTCTCAATTATTAACAAATTGTCCCTGCTCTCTGACACATTAAAAAAAAGTCTGGATTTAGAACGACGCATAAACGAATGATACTATCATGATTTCGCTATGGAATGTGCTAGGACCATTCGAAATCGTCATATAAGTGAAAAAGGCGCATAAATGAGGCGGCGTATAAATGAGAGTTTAGGGTATTAGCCAAGGAATGGCAAGAGGACAAGAAGGGAACATGTGTTTTGCAGAGGTCATACTGCTATTTTGATAGGATATGCATTCCATATTATTTCTAAACGTTAAATTTTAATAGTTTGACAAGTTATGATATTCAGTTTTAATAATTGTTGAGTACTGATAGTTTGTACACAGTTAAGCAACTGCTTTTCAAAATGTTAAAAACTGTTGGATTCAAAACTGTTTTTCAAAGTTACAAAATTTCAGTAATCAAAGCAGCTAATGAATTTAACAATTTAAAGTTCAGTACTTATGTATTAACTTTACCGCAGCTACAAATTTTACAGTTAACCTTATGGATCAGAGCTATTCCTATTCATGTAGAAGTTTTCTTTTCGAGATAGGCGGTACAACTGTTGAACCTCAGATCTCTTTTCCTCTGAAGATGGGAAGGTGCAACGGCAAGCACTTAGGTTTTATGACTTTGTGGTTCAAATACAAAGCCGTAATCCCCCAGTAAAGGGGTAGGAAATCTCAGAAAAATCCCAGTCTTCAAAGGGTAGAAGCGAAGATTTCACCCCGTCCTCGAAGGACAAAAGACTTTTGGTACAGTACGTGTACCACCCGGTTCTCAAAGGTTAAAACAGATTTGACGGTTAATTTGGTGGTTGTTTGCATGTGAAAGCAGTTATCTAAAATCGCCAAATAAACCTCCAAATCTGTAGCTGAGGTGTAGTTAATACATAAGTACTTAAAATACCATGTCAAGAGTGGTTAGAAAATAATTTTCTTTAGTTAACTATTCATAATAGATAAAAAAGGTGTAAGAAAAAGCTAGAATACTGCCGTGGAAAGGCAAAGCGGTCCGCAAATTTGTTTCTTGCATTTTTGTAAACTACTGTACTTTATTACACAAGCTTACTCATTTATTTTTCACTGAGGAAAAAGCGCCAAATTCCAACATTTCCCTATTTTTAGTACGGCGTACAAAACTATACCGTATGAATCCCACTAAGAAGTTCTATAGTAACTACGTATTTTTTTTAGAAACTGACCACAAATTACAATGTTATTAAACATTTTCTTTGGCTTACATTAAAACAAGCATTTAATTTTAATGAGATTCAAAAATCAATTTAATTATAATGCTCAAAATTTTCCATACACAATAATGTTTTTGAAAATTATCTTCTTAACGGATCTTACATAATCAAAAAAAGAAATCAATAAGGAAAAGGCTGAATATTGAGTGTTAGCAAAAATCACAATTGAGAACAAATGACAAGAGATACTTCATCAATTTGAAACAAACCATGTTCCAGATAATAAATCATTAAAATTGCAATGTACTTGCTGGCCTTATCAAGTACTTATGGTGCTTCTGAACTAGTTTTTGAGAGAGTAAAAAAAGGGTGGCTATCAAAAAAAAAATAATAATAATAAAAAGTGTAGAAACTTGGAAAGCCATTTTTTATGGATGAAACAGTTTATTGAACACCTAATGGAAATTTTCATAACTGTTAAAACAGCAGCATTCTACAAAATATTAATTCATTCAAACGAAAAATAAGAAACAATAAAATAACCTTTGTAGCATAGTTCTCATTAGAACGGAGATCCCACAACATTATTCAAAATTCTACTAAAAAATCCATTTGCATGCTGTGATCATACAAATCCATCTTAAAAAGCTTAAAATTCCCAATTTAAATTTTTCTTTAGCATGAACCCTGAGTAATATTACTTTTTTCCTTAGAAAAATGCAAAAAAAAAAAAAATAATAATAATAATAAGTGTAGTATAATAAGTGTAGTAACAAACATATAATGCTATTATTGCATTCTATGAAGCATTCGATGCTTTATGTAGACCAAATTTAAATCAAGACTCTTCCTTTCTCCTCAGCTAATGTTGTCCTTAATATGACCATATTTCATCATTGGCAAAGCGGACATCCATAACTGAGGAGGGAAATGGGTCTTAAATATAAAATGTGATCTACATGAAGCAAGAAATGTTTCATAGAACCCAATAACATTATAATTGTGCATTTTTTTAATATCCGAATTCTTGAACACACAGCCATGAGTCAAAACAAAACAAAATGTTCTCTTCATTTC